>JXCR01106868.1:5266-18285 GCA_002079205.1 Phalaenopsis hybrid cultivar | reverse complement strand
CTTCTCTTACGATACATATAATGCTATGTTAAGCTGTCATATAAATGAATATATTTATAAAATTATTGTTTGTATGTATTTATTTGCTATGATTCATGCACATGATATATGAAATGTCTGTGATGAATGCTTGATACAGGAAAGATGATTTAAATGTCACAAGTGATATTATGGGTAAATTTTTACATTAGTGCTTGTAAGTACACTATGTAGGGATGTGATATTATGTACTTCTAGTGTTTAGGCGGAAACGAAATTATGGGAACCGTTGTAATTAGATGGTAACAGAACGTAGAGAACAGTTGATATCGGAGTTGAGTTACTGATAACTGCTATGTTGGCGAAGAGTCCAACCTTTATGAACAGTTGATATGACCTTTTGGGCAGGGTGAAGACTCATGGTATAACAGGACAAAATAATAGTAGAGATCTATACATTGCACAAGTGATAGCTATGAAGTTGTGATTATATGTTATGATAATATTGCTATGATTATGAACATATTTATGAATACATACTTATGACTGCACATGAATGAAATGATATATATATATTATACAGCAGTCAATTTTTTAACACTACCTATTTTTATTTTACATGTTTTATATGATTCTAGCATATTGTGACTTGTTTGTAGACATGTACAAACATACGAGCATACATGTTATCTTTAATTCATGTACAAAATTTTATTTTGGCATTAGAGCTCGTTGCTCACATTATGTTATTGTCTTTCAAGAAAATGTAAGCACTAAGGCGGGTAGCCAAGTGTAACTTTTAGAGCTTTTGAATTTCATAATTTTAGAAGTTGTACAAACTTTTGAGTGTTTACTTTTATTTATATTAGATTTAGCAATTCTGTATAGTTTACATATTTTGATGATATGATTTTCCACATTTATGAGTATGTGTACATAAATAAATAAAAAATATTGAGTATGCTTAGGTCGATTTAGTTAGATTCGTTTATCATCCACTGGGTCCTAGCTAAAAAGGGACCAGTTGGGAGGAGCATGATAATTTAAATGAAATGAATGATGAAAGCATGTGTGATTTAGAAGTAAGAACGATATCAAATTTGAGTTGATTTATACAAAGCTATAGGTTGATGAATTTGAGATGGATAGCCCATACAACTTAAAACTTTATGCATGTACGATATAATTATTACATGATAAATTGCATTTAAATAATTATTAATATCAATACAAATAAATATGCCTGAAGAAAAATCATAAAGTACTGAGAGTCGAGTCTCTCAATACATACAAAACAAGAAGATCTGAAAATATTTTAAGCATAAGTGATAATCAAAACAAAGCAAATGAGGAAACCAGAGTAGTTGAGCTACATAGCATTAGTCAGTTGATATCACACGTAGTTAATAAAATGGTTGCTATTGAAAGATCTACAAGTACAGGGCCCAGATTAGAACATAAAGCAAAAATTAATCGACATTTAAAAATCTTTCCGTCTTTTAAGCCACATGCATCCAAAGGTGTCAGTGATACTACGGTTGTTGAAAATTGGCTATTGAAGATAGAAAAATTCTCAATGACATGACTTGTTTGAAAACTGGAGTGTAGTGTTAGTCATTTTCATGCTAGAAGGTGAGGCTAAGAGGTGTTGGTAGGCACAAAATAAACAGAAATTTTAGCTGACACCACTTTCACAGATTTAGTGGAATGAACTTACTTAAAAATTGTTAAGGCTACCACCAGAACGGGAAGTTAAGTTTTGTATTGACATGCAACCACGAACATCTGCAATTTTCAAGTCCCTGTCCAGGATGGCTCTAAAGGAATTGCAAGAATTGAAATGCAAGCACAGGAATTGATTAATATATGTTTTATCAGGCCAAGCAATTCATCTTAAAGTGCTCAAGTATTGTTTGTCAAAAAGAAAGACGGATCGATATGGTTGTGCATTAATTATAAAGGGCTGAACAAAGTGGCAATCAAGAACAAATATTCTTTGCTAACGATCGATGATCAATTTGATTCGTTAGAGGGTGCTACTTTATTTTCCTGAATCTTTGACTGGGATATCATCAAGTCAGAGACAATGAGACAGATATAGTTGAGCATTCGAGACCAGGTATGATCATTATAAATTCTTAATTGTCATTTGCTTAACCAATAATCATGTTAAATTCATAGACCTGATAAATCAAATTTTCAAGTCTCATGTTAATCAACTTAACATTATTTTTATTGATGATATCCTGATATTCAAAAATTGACGATAATCATGCTAAGCATCTAGGATTGTATAGGAGTTGTTGAGGTAGAATCTGTCATTTGAAAATTTGTTGAAATGTGAATTTTTCTTTTTGTGGAGTATAGCTTTTTTGAGACATCTTATCATTGACCAAGTAATCTCAGTGGAATCTCAAAAGGTGAAAGCAATTGTGGCATAGCCTACTCCGAAGAATGTTATGGATGAACGCAATTTTCTTAGTTTGGTTGGATATATAGAAGGTTCGTAAAAGATTTTTCATATATAACTATGCCTTTGTCCAAGTTGATGATCAAATACGTCCAATTTGAGTGGAATGCAGAATGTGAGCACAATTTTCAAGAGTTCAAGAAATATTTGACCGCTACTCTAGTTTTAGCTATTTTATTAGGTATCGTGGATTTCAACTTTAAAGTGGTGCATCTTTGAGAATCTTGAGATGTGTTTTAATATAAAATAAAAAGGTGATAGCTAATGCATCCAGATAGTTAAAGTCACATCAGAGGTATTATCCGACACACAATCTGGACATAGTTGTCATAGTGAATGCACTCAAATTCTGTAAATAATACTTGTATGGTGTGAAGTGCGAAGTCTTTACTAATCGTCAAAGCTCGAAGTATATTTTCACAAAAAAAGATTTGAATTTGAGGCAGCAAAGATGATAAGAACTTATCAAAGGCTATGAACAGGATATACATCATTATCCTGGCCGAGCAAATGTATTTGTCGATGCTTTTGAGCCATAATTCCACAAGTAATGCAAGCTAAACTATTCCTCAAGAGCTAGTTGATAAAAGAAATTGATGTCTTGCAACTGGAAATTAGAAAACCAGGTGATATGGGATATTTAATCAACTGACGGTGCAACCAACTTTAATAGATAGAATCAAAGCAGCTCAGAGAGTTAGCAACAAATATCTGAATCTTCTGAAATAATGTGGTGTAATCAGAAATAAGCTGCAGTTATGGGTATCTGTTGATTCTGAGTCAAGACATAAAATCTTATATGAAGCAAATCATTCAGACTACATAATTCATCCAAGCAGCACTAAAATATATAAGGATTTGAAATTGATATTCTGGTAGCTAGGTATGAAGAAAAATATTGTTGGATTTGTATCTCAATGTCAGGCATGTCAAATTATGAATATTGATTATTAGAAACCCAATAAATCATCACAATCATTGTTGATACCTGAATGAAAATGAGAAGGGATTGCTATAGATTTATGTTATGCAATTTTCTCAATCCATAAAGGGTCACAACAGCATTTTGGGTCATTATTGACAGACTAACAAAGTCAGCTCATTTTTTGTTAATCAAACAAACATATTCAGTTAAAAAGTTGATCAGATTATATATTCAAAAAATTATCAGATTGTACGGAATTTCAAACATCAGCATTTCTGACAGAAATGGAAGATTCAAGTCTCGGTTGTGAAAAGAAATTCAACAAAATTTGGATACACTGTTGCATTTCAACATAGCATTTTATCCACGAACCAACGAACAATCAGAAGGAACAATTAAGGTATTGGAAGATTTGTTGTGGCTTTGTGTTGTCGACTTTGGAGGTAGTAGGGAAAATCACATTCCAATGATCGAGTTTGCCTACAACAATAATTATAAGTATAATATCAAAATGGCTCCTTATAAAGCACTGTATGCCATGAAATCAAAAATTTCATTGAGCTGAGTCGAAGTGAGTGAACGTCAGATGCGAGGACTTGATTTTGTTGATAAAGCTACAGATAAAATCAGGTTAATCAAAGACCAATTGAAATTTGATCAGGATCGACAGTAGAAATATTATAACCCAAAGCAAAGTAGTGGAATTTGAAATTGGTGATGCCGTATTTTTGAAAGTCGGGCCAATAAAAGGTACTGCCAGATTTTGTCAGGGAATAAAACTGAGTACCATATACATTGGTCCTTTTAAAATTATTGAAATAATCGATCTTGTTGCTTATAAGCTAGCACTACCTACGGATATATCAGACATTCATGTTGTGTTTCACATTCCGATGCTAAGAAAATGTGTTTCAAATTCATAGCAAAAAAATTTCACATGAAGAGCGTACAAGGAGACGAATTTAAAAATTAAAGAGATTGAAAGCATTTTAGAAACCAATGTTAAAAACCTGAGGAACGGATTAATTTCTTTTGTCAAGATAAAGTGGAAGCACAAGCCTGAAAAGGAAGCCACAAGGAAAATAGAAGAAAAAATGCATCAGAAATATCCGTCTCTTCAAGTAAAGTCAGAAATTTTGAGGATAAAATTCCTATAAGGGGAGCAGTGTAACATCCAAGTTCGAAGAAGTAGCTAATTTTTTTGACAATTTTAACTGTACCCAAATTTCACACCCCCTCAAAGTTCAATCAAATTATTTTTATAAAATTCTACGCATGAAATCTATCAATTTGATATAAAACAATATAGATTAATTATGTTTGGATTGGGAGAAATTAAATTTTAAAGTTACAATTATAATTACCTTCATTAAATCTTAATCTCCTTTCCTAATATCCCATGTTGTATCATGCACTGTAGCCAACCAACTCACGGACTTCCTTGCACAAGCAGCGGCCTGACGGGATCGAACAACTATGGGAAAATAGGGTGAGATAAAATGTCGCATTTCCTTATTTTTTCCCTCCCGGTTCAGTTTTGCTCAACTAGAGGCATCCCACGAGCTCTGTGAGATCCTACACTATAGCAGACAGGCGAGTGGCAATCTAGATGTTGTAGGCTGCGATTCAAAGCTTCAGGAAAGAAATTAGGGAGAATGAATCCCTCTTTGGCTCTATTTTAGACATTCATTTCCTTCCACCTATTATTGTTTTCACTTTTGCACTAAATTTATGCAATTTTGTTTTCAGCAATTGTACCAGGAGACGAATTTACGTTAGAAGCGTCAAACTTGGTTTGTGGGCTTTTGTGAGAGATTCCAGCGCGAAATCAAGGAAAGGGTATTGAGAGAATAGGAGAAGAAAAGGGAAAAAGAATAAGAGATGTCAGAAGGATGAATTTATGCCAATGAACCCTTTTGAGGTTGTTTATGCGAAGTGGTGAGCTCGAAGCGAACGTGTGAGAACTCGTAGTAGGGGTGTTTTGTTTAGTTAGGTGAAATAATCCTGTGTTAACTTAAAGAAAAATAATTGCCTATAGATGTCCATGCGATTTCACGTTTGACACTAATGCATTTAAAATTTCTGGCATATTGTGGATGGATACTTGCATTGAATGTATAAATGTAAGCTGAATTCGCTTACAATACATATGATAATATGCTATGTTATGCTATGATAAAAATGAATATGCTATATTGATAAAATCATTCTTTCCAAATATTCATTTACTATGATTTGATGCACAATATATATGAAAGGCCTGTGACAAATGTTTGATGCAAGAATGATGATTTAAATGTTATAAACGATATTATGGGCAGACTATTACATGAGTTTGTGAGTACACCATGCAATGTATTCCCAACTCCTGGTGCTCAGACGGTGACAAAATTCTGGGAATTGTTACGATCAAAGCCATGACAAAATGTAGAGAACCATTGGTATCAGAGGGGCTATTGATAACTGTTATATTGAGGGAGAAACCTACATTTGGGACAGAGTACCGACTCATCATATGACAGGACATGAAAATAGTTGAAGCGTTACATTGCACAAGTGACATTGTTATGATGTTATGATTATACGGTTATGATGACATTGTTATGATTATGAACATGCTTATGAATACATATTCATGGCTACACACGAATGAAATGATAAATATATTTATACAACAATCATGATTTATTTACACTACATGTTTATTTTACATGTTCTATATGATTTTATCATGTTATGACTCGTGTGTGGACATGTATCGACATACGAGCATACATGTTCTCTATTTTGCGTATAAAATCTTATTTTAGCTTGATTAGTTTGTTGAGCTCGTCACTCCACTCTACGTTCTTGCCTTTCAGGAAGTGGAAAGAAGCACCGGTGCGAGTAATCAAGTATGACTTGTTAGCTTTTGCATTTCATAATTTTGGGAGATGTACAAACTTTTGAAGATGTGCTTTTTATTTATCTTATATTTAACATATCTATATAATTTATATGTTTTGATGATATGATTTTCTACGCTTTCAAGTATGTGTAAAAAAAAATGAAATGAAATACATCAAATATGTTTACGGTGATTTAGTTAGACAAATTCATCATCTATTGGGTCCTGATTCTGCAAAACATGATGAGTATTGATGAGAACTTAGTCTGATCGAATTGTCCGCCTCTGTCGCACCTCAGCCGACCTTGAAAGGTGGGCTAGTTAGGGTGTGACAGTTACCACTTCCACCTCCTTTAGTATTATTCCCCCTAAGAAACTAATATGTTGATTGCAGAAAAGAAATAAAAAGGAATTTAAAATCATCGACTATTTCATCCCAAGTCCCACAAACTGCCCGATCGATACATCTCATTCCCACATAACCTTTGTTCTACCCCTTTTCGTTTACTCACCGACATGAAGCCCAATCTCCATTTCATCTTCTCGATTGCAGCTAACCGCACAACAGCCCTACGCATGTCTCCACTCGCTCACACTATAGAAGCCCTTCTAGCTTGGCCTACTCGTTGGTGAACTATTCCTCCAATTGAACTCCCACTTCCGATCATCCCAAACAGCCCACAGGTTCACATGTCGGCAGTTCTGCAAATGAGCAAGTCCCTCCCTACAGTGGTTCTTGTGCAATCTGGCCTAGTCACTCACATCCCCAGAACCCTGTTAGAAACTGCCCCCACAAGACTTCACCCGAAGCCCTCTCTACTTCACAAGCTCCTCATTCACTCCGTGTTAGGACTCACAGTCGTACGCAGGGCTTTGCTGCCTATCCCCTTCACTCCCTCTCGGTTCACACGATTTCATCGTCTCATCATTGTCAATTCCTCGGTTTCAAAGGTATATAAATGCATGAAAACTGTGAGCACCCGTTCGGGTTGTTCTAACTCGGCAAAATAACTTGTTAAATAAGTACAAACTTTTACATACTTTTATCATTCCATCAATATCGGCAACAACCATTTGCATGATACAAAATCAACAACCCAAGTGTTTAAAATGAACTATTGTAGAAAATCATTTGCATGATACTATCAAATCGATGAAAACTCAGTAAATCATAGAGAACAAAAATTGGTGTTCCATTCTGCTATTTAATATTTGGGTAGTACTATAAATAGCACTTGTATGAAATTTATGGAAATATGCAATAATTGGTGTTACAAAACATGTGGCTCAACCAACTCCTTATTTTCTTTCAAAATCAACAACTACTCTAAAAAACAAGGAATTTTATCAAGAAAACAAATCATTGAAATCATATATATCAGTAAACAATACATGAGGCTCCAACCAAAGGAGATGCTACGGAGGGGATGAAGCATTTAGCCTTATCCCTTCATTCGGAAAAGTACATTTCCGTTATTTGAACCGGGGAACTCCATATTGTAATGAAAACAACTTGAACATAGTTCCAGGCAACTCTCAAAGTATAAATCCATAGAAAAATTACAAAAACAAAGAAAGGATTTTTTTTGCTATAATCCACCTGAGGTATGGAAGTTGCAATAGGTTTAGTAATTCCTTATAAATTTTCAGGAAATAACATCTTACACGCCTCCAATATTTGGCTGGAATAGAATCTCAGTAGCTTGGAAGCGCTCCTTCGATAAAGTGAACCAACCTTCACCTGCCACCTCAAATGATGCTGCATTATCTTTTCGTAGCTCTGCATCATAATCAGCCGCAACATAGCACAGTTTCTGTAATTCATGAAAGAATATAGGCAAGAATGAAGTCTCAAAATTTTGAAAAAATGTCTCCATGAAATTGTGAACAATTATTGGTCCGTCAGTAAAATTTTAGCATCGATGGAAGGTTGGATGTGAAAAAGCTAATAAATAAATTAAAAAAAAATACCTCCTTTAGAGTTCGAACAGTGTATAGAGACTCAAAGGCCATGTTCCTCTCCTGCATTAGCTCTCTGAGAAATCCTGTGACTTTTAGGGCGCCTTGTCCCACAATTTCAACACCCACATCTCGCATCACTTTACCACGAAGAACTGTTCAGAGAATCTATTGTTAGTATAAAAGGCGGAACCAATAAATTTTCATTCAGGCTAAACATTATTTGAGCCCTAGACATCTAAACATCCAGAAAAAATTAGAATGAAAGTTTGGTGGAAAAATTATTAAATAATAAACAAACTATAAATTAACTCAATAAAAAAATAATTATCAGCACTTCTCATATGATTTTCTCATAAGTACATGATATAATTGATATGTTTGACCAAAAAAATAAAAATATTATTTATGTACGTATGTATGTATGCGTGTATATATATATTAGATTGCATGTTTATGTTCGGAAAGAATGAAGTTCACCCTATTATAATATTCTCTAAGGATGCAATCTATCCATGAAAGATATATCACCTAATATCTCAAATAATTAAATCATATTAGTTATTTAGATATAAAGAAAATTACATAAATTAGGAAAGCCTAAAACAGGAAGAAAATAACTCTTAATCTAAAGAAATAAATATAAAAAAGGAAAGAAAATAACTGTTTAATTCAATGAAATCATTTATTCGTCATAATTTCTCGCAGGAATAAATTATTTCCTAGTATATCTCCTAACAACCCCCCTCAAATTGAAACATAGTCGAAAACCATGTTCAATTTGGATTTGAAAACTTCAAACAATGGGCGAGAAAGATCCTGAGAGATAGAACTTGAAGTTTTTCCCTCACATTGCGGTCGACTTTGGCTGTAGTTCTTGCAGCATCTATAGGAAGGCGGAAGACTCCAACAAGTAATGTTGCAGGGAAGTAGACAACTGTAATTAGTTTTTTACTGCAGTTCCTATAATGTCTTTAGGTAAATGGAAGGCATCTACAGGTAATGTTGCAGGAAAGTTTGCAGAGATGTAGACAGCCAACAGAAAAAGCTGCAGAGTATGGCCTGCAGAAAAAAACAACTCAAGAGATGAGCCTTGTTGAAGTAAAAGGCTCCATAGGAGGACGTGGTGGAGAAAGAATTCAGGTGGTCTGCTGCAGTAAAAGTTTTGAGGACCAGATATAAGATAAAATTTCGGAGAATGGCCTGATATAGAAAAAGTCTCTGGAGGAGGATCTGCTACAGAAAAAGCTCTGGATGAGAGCTTGATGCAATGAAATTTCCTGAGGAGATGCAGAAAAGGCTTCGAAGAAAGGGTCTGTTGCAAGAAAAGTTTCGGAGGAGGTTTTGCATTGAAGCACATCAAGATGCATCTAATAAAAAAAACAACTAAAACATATAGTTGTCACATATCCAACTTCATGAAATTTCTTGCATCTTCCTTTCGATTCGATGGGAAGGTGCTGCAACATCAAGAAAAAACTTTTCACTATAATGAAAAAACCAAGGGCAGCAAGAAATGAGGCACCTGCAAAAAAAATTTCTTGGACAGGACCATAATGACTTGAATGGGCTTCCAACCCAGCCACAAAAACACCTTCAATAAATAAACCTTTGCATGCACAGTATAGAAAGTTAGTTAAGGCTATCACAGGACAATCGCCCTGTCTGGTCATATATCCACCCAATATTGGCCTTCACAATAGTAATAGAAGCCAGAGCGGCAGTGCCAAGCAAGTAACTTAGGGAATCAGGGAAGCCAATTACTCACCTCAGTGTTTAAGTTATGTTTCGGCAAATCAATATTCTGTTAAGCTAATTACCTAATGAACTAATATATTATGAATTCTTAACTCGTTTAAGATTTCAGAGTTGGTTATGTGAGGTGGCGAGTTTGAGTCGAGTGCGCAAAAGATCGTCGTAGGTCAACTCCGTTAAAATTCAGGTAAATTAAACCTAAACTAAGAAAATTAATTCGATTAATCGATTTGTTTAAATCTTAAAAATTTAAATATTATGTTTTATAGATTATTGAGCTCAAAAGAAAAGTCACTGCAATCTCCAGCTAATTGTCCAAGATTAAGAGTTTAGAGTAACAACTGAGGTGAGTAATTGCATGTTTAAATTTTAATAATCTTCTTTACTTCAGTTTGTATGTTTAGCTACATATATACCCAACTTTAATCATATCATTTATATTGTTAGATAAAAAAGATATGCACAATAAGCATAATAAGAAAAGATGTACAATAATTAAAAATATGTAAGAAATGAATGATATTTAAATAGACATTATATGTAAGATAGCCATAAAAGATAAATATGTAAGAAAAAATATGCATAATACAAGTAAGAGATATAAATAAGAGATATGTCTGAGATCAATGATATTTAGATAAACAATATATATAAGATAGACATGTAGAAAAGATATGTATGATGAATAATTCCAAAACAGAGAAGTATGCATGTTAGTAAAGTATAAAGTAAAGTAAATGCTTATAAAAGAATGAGTATCTCCATTTAGAAAAGATCATTGATGCATGCATTAACATATATCAGATTGCTTATAAGTATGGGTCTATGTATGTATGTATATATATATATATATATATATATATATATAAATATAGGAAAAAAGAAACTTTTTTTTATTGAAATAGAAAATGATACATAAAGATTGTGTGAGAAGAGCCCAAAAGAGGGACCATACCCATACGATACAAGTACAGGAATACCCCAACAAAAAGATACAAATATACTCAATAAAATGTAAAAGAAATTTAAAACATGCAAAAAACAAGTAACTAGGGACGAGTCAGTTTAGTCCTGCGTCTTCCTCTAGTTTTAGGAGCGGAACCAGATTACAAACTTTGAAGAGTCGTGTCATTGTCAGGAGTTACCAAAGTCTCATCCATTAAGTTTCCAAGTTGGAGTGTGCCTCAGCCTTCTTCTTCCCCCAAGAAGTGTAAACATGTCATTTTTCATCTGAAAACTGGCTCAAAGGATCTTCGATCTGACTTGATGCTAGAACCGCAGAAAGAGGAAAGGCAGTCTGCCACCGCGATAGGTTCCAGTGTATGTGAAGTGTGAATTGTTAACTCTGCACATGATGCTTCTTGAATAGGAGCTGTGGACTATCCTGATTTTCAGTTCGAACATTATCAGTTGTAGTATGGTGAGGAGAAGGGATCCCAAGGGAAGACACCGACTCATGTCTTATGGTAATTCCCTCCTCCGGTTGGTTGTCATCAGGTTTGTTGGGAGCACGTTCAGGCACATGAGGTGAACTAATAGTGTGTCCTGCTTTTGACTATTGGTTCTCAACTGTGGGTGCAATCTGAAACATTTCTCTTGAGAGTATCCAAATATCTTGCAGTGCTTGCAGTAGTATGATTTTTTGTGAGCAGATCCAAGCCAGACTTCTTCTACATATAGTAGTGTAATATCTCGTTCAATCAAAATACTTGCAATAGAGGACCTTGAGAAATGAACTGTAGGTAAGTCTACCTGCAAAGGTTTTCCAAGGATAGTCTCAATTGCATATAAGAGAGGTAGGTCAAGGAAATCAAGCTTGAGTTCAGATAATGAGAACCAAATAGGGGCAATTGGGAGTTCTTGACTAGNCTTGAGTTCAGATAATGAGAACCAAAAAGGGGCAATTGGGAGTTCTTGACTAGGATCAAAATTAGGGGTCCATTTGAGCCATTTCATATGTTTGCCCTCAAATGTGATGAATTTTTTTGAGAAAATCCTCGTGTAATCATCTTCTGTGCTCAGCTGTATCATAAGATGTCTTCCGTCGAAATGACTCACCTGTCAATCTCCCACCAATTTGAAATCTTCAAAAATCTTCCTGATGATCTCCATCTTAGGGGAACATAATTGGACCTTTCCAACAAGTATAAATTTGTATTTTCCCACACGAGTTAAAATTTCAGCATCAAATAAGAAATTTGTTGGTTTGCCCGCCTTTTTCGTTACTTTTTTGATGAAATTGCAATCGTCATTTCCTGCAACGGAATTATGGTAAATCTGCGGGAATACTGCACTATCTGCGAGGTGAAAAAGAGAGTTGCGTTTTTGAACCACTGTAACATAGGAGGGTTTGGCTGGGTTATCACCGACGAGGCGTAGGAAATCCCTAAGGCCATTACCGCAACCAGTGTCAACCTGCAGCCAGTGAGAAGCTGCATGAATAGTGGTGTCGAGCGGCTTTGTCGCAAACACTAGAGGCAGAGCCGAGCAAACGAGAAGCGGGCAGAAGCAGCATGCAGGTGTCGAGCAACTCTATCATAGACGAGACGCGGGTAGAAGCAGGACGTAGGTGTCGAGCAACTCTGCCACCAAACGAGATGTGAATGCAATGTGAGACGACGTGAATGGAAGCAGTCAACGAAAGACTACGCGACACGAGTAAATCCTGAAGCCGAAAGCAATGTGAGACGCTAGGGGTCGCCATAAGGCAGAACCNCAGCCAGTGAGAAGCTGCATGAATAGTGGTGTCGAGCGGCTTTGTCGCAAACACTAGAGGCAGAGCCGAGCAGACGAGAAGCGGGCAGAAGCAGCATGCAGGTGTCGAGCAACTCTATCATAGACGAGACGCGGGCAGAAGCAGGACGTAGGTGTCGAGCAACTCTGCCACCAGACGAGATGTGAACGCAATGCGAGATGACGTGAATGGAAGCAGTCAACGAAAGACTACGCGACGCGAGTAAATCCTGAAGCCGAAAGCAATGTGAGACGCTAGCAGAGCGGAATGAAATGTTTTATCCATATATATATATATATATATATATATA
>JXCR01106863.1:159479-170008 GCA_002079205.1 Phalaenopsis hybrid cultivar | reverse complement strand
AGAGCTTATTATGCAAAATGCTCAGCATTGAGTTTGATAAGCAAATTTATTAAATAACAATTATTTATTAAAGCATAAATGAATAATAAATATGAATGATTACTACGTACATATATAAAGTCAATGACAACAATAGTGCTAAACAAAATATGCTCAATTATCTTAAGGAAACATGCATTCATTTCATGTTTATTTTAATTACTAAGTTTTTTATTTATATTTACATAGTCAGTTTTAACACAACCCAAAACCAAGAAGACCAATACCAACCCAAGGAAACCTGTTGATTTTCTATAGAGTCGTCATTTTGTGGGTTTGTTGGTCCGACTAGCANATTGACTGTAGTATTAGAGTTCAGTTTTTCCAACTATAACTAAACAAATTTTCTCAAGGTCTGATCAAACGAAACTTCAATAAATTCGAACGACTACAAGTCTTTCTCTCCTCTCGCACGAAAAAATATTACCTCAGGAGTACTGATGCATCAGTATTCCAATGAGGGGGTGTCACGTAGGCACCATGGTGGGACCATTGCCTACGTGGCACCCCCTCATTCCTGAGTCTCGCACGACTCTCACTGCTTCTTCCTCTGACCTCTTCGTCTCCCTTCACTCAAATTCCTTTCACGACACCTGGAAAAAACCAGGTAGGGAAACAGAAAGAGGAGAAAAAAAGATGAAATTTTTATCTCTTGTTCTTCCTTCTATCGCCATCCTCCTCTTCGCCGGCGTATCTATAGCTTCGGGCATCACTCTAGGNATGACCGTTACGAAGTTAGCATCTAACATTGATACCAAAACTAACACATATGGTCAACACTAATGTTGAAACTTGATTTTTTGTCACACTCCGGGTCTGGAAGGTGGTACACTTCGACTACGTATGACATGATAAAATGAATTGGACATGTTTGTATTTTCAAAATGAAGATTATTTGCAAATAATAAGAGGAATAACAATGAAATATAAATTGTATTATATAATTAATAGTTCATTGATACAACTGAAAATAAATAGAGAACTGATTGAATCAAAACTGAAATGACAATAAGATAGTTTATCCAGAATAAAAAAATGCGATAACTAAAACAAATGATGAAAAAAAAATCAAGATAGAAAATCTAAAACTGTCATGTCTATTATGATGGAGACTGTCCTGCTGATGGCTAACTAGAGCTTATTATGCAAAATGCTCAGCATTGAGTTTGATAAGCAAATTTATTAAATAACAATTATTTATTAAAGCATAAATGAATAATAAATATGAATGATTACTACGTACATATATAAAGTCAATGACAACAATAGTGCTAAACAAAATATGCTCAATTATCTTAAGAAAACATGCATTCATTTCATGTTTATTTTAATTACTAAGTTTTTTATTTATATTTACATAGTCAGTTTTAACACAACCCAAAACCAAGAATGTCAATACAAATCCAAGGAAACCTGTTGATTTTCTATAGAGTCATCATTTTGTGGGTCTGTTGGTCCGACTAGCCAATATCCAAAGGGTTCTATCAATCAACATATGTTATCACGCACAAGTAGCCAAATTATATTCACATGTATAATATGTAAAAAAAAATATGATATTTCATGCCGACTTGTGATATGACATATGCAAATTCATACAAGTAAAGTTCATGTAAAGAAAATATCATAATTGTAAGATTTAATCAGATATGCAGAAAATTTTGCAGCACAAAATTAATACAACAAGTTACTTCATTATGAGCAATAAATGAGACAAAAAAATGAAGTAGCAAAATCATGATTGACATACAAATGAAATAATTATGAATATACTACAAATAACAATAATTGATGCCCCTAATTGTGAAGGGTATATTTGTGTTATGAAAAACAACGACAATAAAGCAAAAAATGGAATGAGTAAAATTGCACGTAGAAAAACACCAGAGCGACACACAGATTTACGTGGTTCGACAAATTTGCCTACGTCCACGAAACTACAGAGAATTTTATTTCTTCGAGGAATTACTCCGTCGAGTGCCTCGACGTTTACAAGAAAATCTCTATTTTCTTCTCCTCTCTCTCTTCCTCTTTTTCTTTTAGCTCTCAAGAGAACTTGGCTTGACCTTGCTTGGCTTGGCTTTTGGCTTTAAGCCAAAAAAGGCTATTTATAGAAACTATGAGAGTGGTAGGTGGGGAGGTAGGTGAGCGGTAGGTGGGAAAGTAGGTGAGCGGTAGGTGGGATTCTTAATTAGGAAGCTAATTAAATTCGGTGGACTACCCAATAATTCTCTCACTTGGAGACTGAGACACTGACTGCATCACCTACTGGCCGCATCATCTACTAACTGTACCGAACTTTTCCTCAAACATGATATCCCCTTCTGCTGCAACTCAAATCCTTGTCTTCATGCCAGAAGACCAGTACAGCTTCAGTTTCTCACGAGTAACACCCTCAGTTGATATATCATCGTCAATGTAACCTTGTACCACCAAGCTTTTTTCTGAATTACTCATGTATCTGCTTATAAATCCCACTGCATGAGCACTATCCTGCCCTTGCTGAAAGCCCTTTTCAACAAGTCCAGTTTTGTATCTCTTACTGCCACCAAATACAGTCTTCACTTGTTGTGTAATGCCTTTTTCTTTATTGGAAGTTCTGTCAGCTCCCAAGCTCGATTCCCTGGCAGGGAATTCGTCTCTTCCTCCTTGGTTAGCTCCCACTTGCTCAAATTCTCATATTGCAAGATTTCTTCATAGCTCTGTGCTTCTCCACCATTGGTCTGTACAAGGTCCAATTTTCCTGCCTTTGGTGCTCTGCCACTTTTTCAAGAAATTGGTCTTCTTCTGCTTCCCAATAATGCATCTCCGACTCATGTGTCATCGCCTGAGTAAACCTATAGTCATATATAGTGTGTCAGTTTTCTTACCCTGAGCCAATACTAATGCTCCTTTGGTAACCTTCCCGGTGCTATCTGAGAACACTACCGAATGACCACCATTATTGAGTTGCCCAGCAGAGATGAGGTTTTTCTTCAACTCAAGAACGTGTCTGACCATTTGCAAAGTCCATTTGCTTTTGCTAAGGAGTGCAATATCAATGTCTCTCATCCCCACCATGTCCAGAGCTTTTTCATCAGCCATATATACCTTCCCAAAGTTACCTGCAACATAATTTCGTATTAACTCTCTACGGGAAGATGTATGGAAGGAAGCCATTGAATCTAGTATCCGGTCATCAACAAAACTGTGAACTGTCAGCAATATCGCATCTTGTATTTCTTCAGATACAACATTAGCGCTATTATTCTCCTTCTTTTTAAGATTCTTGCAGTTCATTTTTATGCGGTCAGCCTTGCCAAAATTTCAGTAGGTTGCCTGTTGACCAGACTTTGATTTTGATCTTCCTCTATTTGAGTTTCTATCATGTGATCTCCCTCTGGAATCAACATTTAGCGTCGAACTTGAACACGAGGCTTTGTCAAAATCCTTCATGCGCACCTTCTCAGCCAAAATCAAATCACAAATATCATCATATTTCAACTTAGATTTACCTGCAGAACTACTAACTGTCATCCTCATGGCTTCTCAGTTATTTGACAATGAAGCCAACAATATCAACACACGTATCTCTTCATCAAAATCAATTTCAACAGACGAAAACTGATTTGTGATAATGTTGAAATCATTTAGGTGTTGAGCAACATACACACCTTCCACCATCTTCAAGTTGAATAATTTTTTCATCAGATACACCTTATTATTAGCCGATGGCTTTTCATACATACCTGATAAAGCCATCATGAGATCTGCAGTAGTCCTCTCCTTGATGACGTTGTGGGCAACCAAACTCGACAGAGTTAATCGTATAACT
Source organism: Phalaenopsis hybrid cultivar (assembly GCA_002079205.1). Classification (NCBI taxonomy): domain Eukaryota; kingdom Viridiplantae; phylum Streptophyta; class Magnoliopsida; order Asparagales; family Orchidaceae; genus Phalaenopsis; species Phalaenopsis hybrid cultivar. The sequence goes on along the minus strand of JXCR01106863.1, from coordinate 166,155 downwards.
CCCATAACCTGTCGATCCAACAAATTTCATTCCACCTCGTCCATCTTATCTGGTCGTTTTCTCAGTAACGGAAGCTGAAGTTTCTGCCCATAGAGATAGTCTTCTATTTGCATCCTCCAGTAAGCAAAATTTGTGCAATTGAACTTCGCGATCCTCGATGTCATCACTTTGTCTCCGCCTATTTCTCTTCCTTAGTTTAAAACCCAAACTCTGATATCAGTTGTTGTGAAAAATAAAGACAATAAAGCAAAAAATGGAACAAGTAAAAATGCACGCAGAAAAACACCAGAGCGACACACAGATTTACGTTGTTCGAAATATTTGTCTACGTCCACGGAGCTGCAGAGAATTTTATTTCTTCTAAGAATTATACCGTCGAGCGTCTCGACGTTTACAAGAAAATCTCTATTTTCTTCTCTCACTTCCTCTCTTTCTCTTAGCTCTCAAGAGGACTTGACTTGTCCTTGCTTGGCTTGGCCCTTTGACTTTCCTTGGTCTTGCTTGGCTTGGCTTTTGGCTTTAAACCAAAAGAGGTTATTTATAGAAATCATTAGAGCGGTAGATGAGAGATAGGTGAGCGGTAGGTGGGATGTGGTAGGTGAGCGGTAGGTGGGAAAGTAGGTGAGCGGTAGGTGAGATTCTTAATCAGGAAGCTGATTAAATTCGGTGGACCAGGTCTCCACATTACCCAACACATTTGTCTTCTAATAAAAGCAATTACTGATCTCAAAGCGACAAACACGTTACTTTTACGAATTCATCAGTTCAACTAGTGATCCTATACTACTTAAAATTTAACATATGATTATTTATACAAATTATGCTAAAAGTAGCTACGGTAAGTTGGAGATCTTCATTTTCAGCTTTGATTTTTCATCTTTGTTTGTGAAATATGCTACTTATCAGTAGAAATTGGAAGAAATGTTTAATATATAAGTTGCCGAAAATCTTTTTGTTTCCAACAATACCAAAAATACGATACTCCNCTCAAACATGATATCCCCTTCTGCTGCAACTCAAATCCTTGTCTTCATGCCAGAAGACCAGTACAGCTTCAGCTTCTCACGAGTAACACCCTCAGTTGATATATCATCATCAATGTAACCTTGTACCACCAAGCTCTTTTCTGAATTACTCATGTATATGCTTATAAATCCCACTGCATGAGCACTATCCTGCCCTTGCTGAAAGCCCTTTTCAACAAGTCCAGTTTTGTATCTCTTACTGCCACCAAATACAGTCTTCACTTGTTGTGTAATGCTTTTTTCTTTGTTGGAAAATCTGTCAGCTCCCAAGCCCGATTCCCTGGCAGGGAATTCGTCTCTTCCTCCTTGGTTAACTCTGACTTGCTCAAATTCTCATCTTGCAAGATTTCTTCATAGCTCTGTGCTTCTCCACCATTGGTCTGTACAAGGTCCAATTTTCCTGCCTTTGGTGCTCTGCCACTTTTTCAGGCAATTGGTCTTCTTCTGCTTCCCAATAATGCATCTCCGACTCATGTGTCATCGTCTGAGTAAACCTATAGTCATATATAGTGTGTCAGTTTTCTTACCCTGAGCCAATACTAATGCTCCTTTGGTAACCTTCCCGGTGCTATCTGAGAACACTACCGAATGACCACTATTATTGAGTTGCCCAGCAGAGATGAGGTTTTTCTTCAACTCAAGAACATGTCTGACCATTTGCAAAGTCCATTTGCTTTTGCTAAGGAGTGCAATATCAATGTCTCTCATCCCCACCATGTCCAGAGCTTTTCCATCAGCCATATATACCTTCCCAAAGTTACCTGCAACATAATTTCGTATTAACTCTCTACTGGAAGATGTATGGAAGGAAGTCATTGAATCTAGTATCCGGTCATCAACAAAACTGTGAACTGCCAGCAATATCGCATCTTGTATTTCTTCAGATACAACATTAGCGCTATTATTCTCCTTCTTTTTAGAATTCTTGCAGTTCATTTTTATGCGGTCAGCCTTGCCAAAATTTCAGTAGGTTGCCTGCTGACCAGACTTTGATTTTGATCTTCCTCTATTTGAGTTTCTATCATGTGATCTCCCTCTGGAATCAACATTTAGCGTCGAACTTGAACACGAGGCTTCGTCAGAATCCTTCATGCGCACTTTCTCAGCCAAAATCAAATCACGAATACATCATATTTCAATTTAGATTTACCTGCAGAACTACTAACTGTCATCCTCATGGCTTCTCAGTTATTTGACAATGAAGCCAACATTATCAGCGCACGTATCTCTTCATCAAAATCAATTTCAACAGACGAAAACTGATTTGTGATAATGTTGAAATCATTTAGGTGTTGAGCAATATACACACCTTCCACCATTTTCAAGTTGAATAATTTTTTCATCAGATACACCTTATTATTAGCCGATGGCTTTTCATACATACCTGATAAAGTCATCATGAGATCTGCAGTAGTCCTCTCCTTGATGACGTTGTGGGCAACCAAACTCGACAGAGTTGATCGTATAACTCCCAAAACCTGTCGATCCAACAAATTCCATTCCACCTCGTCCATCTTATATGGTCGTTTTCTCAGTAACGGAAGATGAAGTTTCTTCCCATAGAGATAGTCTTCTATCTGCATCCTCCAGTAAGCAAAATTTGTGCCATTGAACTTCGCGATCCTCGATGTCATCACTTTGTCTCCTCCTATTGCTCTTCCTTATATTCGAACCCAAACTCTGATATCAGTTGTTGTGAAAAATAAAGACAATAAAGCAAAAAATGGAACAAGTAAAAATGCACGCAGAAAAACACCAGAGCGACACACAGATTTACGTTGTTCGAAATATTTATCTACGTCCACGGAGCTGCAGAGAATTTTATTTCTTCTAGGAATTATACCGTCGATCGCCTCGACGTTTACAAGAAAATCTCTATTTTCTTCTCTCACTTCCTCTCTTTCTCTTAGCTCTCAAGAGGACTTGACTTGTCCTTGCTTGGCTTGGCCCTTTGACTTTCCTTGGTCTTGCTTGGCTTGGCTTTTGGCTTTAAACCAAAAGAGGTTATTTATAGAAATCATTAGAGCGGTAGATGAGAGATAGGTGAGCGGTAGGTGGGATGTGGTAGGTGAGCGGTAGGTGGGAAAGTAGGTGAGCGGTAGGTGAGATTCTTAATCAGGAAGCTGATTAAATTCGGTGGACCAGGTCTCCACATTACCCAACACATTTGTCTTCTAATAAAAGCAATTACTGATCTCAAAGCGACAAACACGTTACTTTTACGAATTCATCAGTTCAACTAGTGATCCTATACTACTTAAAATTTAACATATGATTATTTATACAAATTATGCTAAAAGTAGCTACGGTAAGTTGGAGATCTTCATTTTCAGCTTTGATTTTTCATCTTTGTTTGTGAAATATGCTACTTATCAGTAGAAATTGGAAGAAATGTTTAATATATAAGTTGCCGAAAATCTTTTTGTTTCCAACAATACCAAAAATACGATACTCCGACATGAAACTAGCAAGTTATGCTAAAAATAGCTATGGTATGTTGTAGTTCTTCATTTTTCAACTATGATTTTAGCTTTATTTGTGAAATCTTCTACTTATGAGTGGAAACAAGAAGAAATGAATTAGCATAGAAGCTGTAGAAAATTTTGTTAACTTTCCATCGTGACCAAAAACATGAGATTCTAGCAATAAATAGAAAGTTATGCTAAAAGTAATTATGGCTTGTTGGAGTTCTTCAATTTTCAACCATGATTTTCTATCTTTATGGTACAATCTGCCACTTATCAGAGGAAATATGAAGAAATGGTTAGCATAGAAGTTGTGAAAAATCTTGTTAAATTTCTAACGAAATAAAAAACATGAGATTCCACTAAAAAACTAGCAAGGAATGCTAAAAATAGATGCAGTTGGTTGAAGCTCTTCATTTTTCAGCTATGAATTTCATCTTCATGTGTGAAATCTGCTACTTATCAGTGGACATAGGAATAAATGGTTAGCCTAGAAGTTGTAGAAAATCTGGTTAACTTACAAAATATATAAAAAAAAAACATGACATTTTGACAATAAACCAACAAGTTATGCTAAAAATAGCTAAGGTTGGTTGAAGTTCATTAATTTTAAGCTATGGTTTTCATCCTTGCTAGAGGATTCCTTCAACTCTGCTGGTGTCTCTGCCGCCCTCCATTGCAGGTGCTTTCAGCTCCCAAAACTCATTAAATGCAATCTAAACCAAATTCTAAGGCACAAGACAGTGGAAACAATTGTCATGTGTGATATAGATGAGGCAAGAATATTAAGGAAGATTTACATACATACCATTCAATTCCTAAGCATTTACATATCTAACACCTGAACTTATATTTTTACATGCAAGTCTTAACCCATCCATGGTATTATTGTTTTTTCCATGCTTGGATTCGACTGTACGTAAATATGCCAAATTCTTTTTGGTAATTATTGTTCATGTTCTTCACATCCATGTACTTCACATACTATGGAATGAAGGTAGTAGGCTTAACTCCCAGTTAGAACATTGACTCCATTATTTCTTCAACATTTTATGGATTGTGGAACCTCTTCTCTAGCATTATTATACTGCAACTAGTAAATTCTATTTCCTTATCATGCTAGCACCATTCATTATTGGTGAGCTTGCAGTATTTTTCATTCATGAGGTACAAATCTATATACTGATAACTGAAGCTGCATAACTTGAAGTGTCTATTAGAAGCAATGAAATTGTAGGTTTATTTATTTATTTTTAAATAAAAAAGATGTAGCTAAATAGAATATTATATAAACAAAATTATTTTAAGTTTACTATTTTTTTTGGAAAAAAATAATTTTAAAATATTTTATAAATAAAAATGAATATTTAAATATTAAATATATGAGCTTATAAATTTATATGAAATATAAAAACTCTCCATTCCGATTACACACAACCAAATACCTCATAAGTATTCAAAATACACTATTTTTATTTTATTCTGCATGCATCTAACCAAATAGAAAAGNATAAAAATGAATATTTAAATATTAAATATATGAGCTTATAAATTTATATGAAATATAAAAACTCTCCATTCCAATTACACAACCAAATGCCTCATAAGTATTCAAAATACACTATTTTTATTTTATTCTGCATGCATCTAACCAAATAGAGAAAAACAATTCCACTGTATATATTTTACAAACAACCAAACATTTTTAAAATATTTAGAATAAAGTGCAATCAGAGTAGCCTACAAACTTCTTACATTGGATTTTATTTTCAGCAAAGCAAACAACCCCATAATAAATGATCTTTCTTGACTCCCCACAAATAATTTTTATGATTTTTTTGACAATAACAATGATGTTTCTCATTACCAATGTAAGTATCAATGCTTGCCAAAGCTAATAGAATAATCACCAATCGTCGCTAAATAAATAGGAAGATGTCATCAACACTAATGACCATGTTTATTAATGATAACATAATTGTCGCCCATCATTTATGATTGAAATCAATAAAGTTATCACATATCATCACAAATAACTTTAAATCATGCTAACTTAAATAAAATTATCGCACTTTGTCAATACCAATGTTTGTTCCCATTGATGCTAATCGAGTCAACACTCATCAACATTAATAAAATCAAAGCATGATGTTTCATAGTCTATCACTCATACTGATGCTAACACTNCCCCCACTCATCCCGTGGTTGAACAAGATTGAGAGGTTTCCTCCACGAAGAAACCTTAGTAAATTAGAATTTCACATGTTGGAAAATTTTACAAGTTTCCTCATGAGATTGATACACGGACGCTAATTTTAAATATTACTTGATTGATATGTATATTTGTGTGATTACCAATTACTTCACAATTATTTTGGGCATCATTTATTCTATGTTAATTATCATTATTGATGATGCCCATAAGATTATTTCTTGTTAATACATATAGCATTAATTTCAACTAAACCCTATAAGATTGATGCATGCCATCAACACTAATGATATTGATAATCAATGTTATCAAGGTGATCATCTACCATCATACATAATTNCATTTATTCTATGTTAATTATCATTATTGATGATGCCCATAAGATTATTTCTTGTTAATACATATAGCATTATTTTCAAATAAACCCTATAAGATTGATGCATGCCATCAACGCTGATGATATTGATAATCAATGTTATCAAGGTGATCATCTACCATCATACATAATATTGAGGTTCATCATCACCAAAATAAATGATACAAAGTTTTAATAATAATGCTAACACCCTCCAAACAAGCATGGTTGTTTTCTATTATTGACATGAATAATAATGCCTGCAAAGCTAACAAGACTGCTACTTTTTTATAGTAATATTGACACATTCTAAGGCCAATAAAGCTAACTTCTATAATCATGCTAAATTATAATTCCCATGAATGTTAATATGGTCATTACCAACAATAGTAATGTATATCATTGTTAGAAAAGGCTAACACATTCTTTTGACACAATGCCAACATATTTACACCAATAAGGACAACACCTTTCATTTCCAACAAATTAAATGCTCACTATTATAAACAATACTGAAGCACATGGGTAGCACCAAAATCAGTACATGATGATGACATTGACATTGATGCCTATCATTTTATTAAGGTTAAAGAGCACCATCCTAATTGCTAATCTCTTC
>JXCR01106863.1:115045-143112 GCA_002079205.1 Phalaenopsis hybrid cultivar | reverse complement strand
GGAGTCCGAACGTAATATTTTTCTCCTCTACACGCGGGATCCGCACGTCTCCTTCTTCGCATGAGAGCTCCTCCTTTGTTTGCAGCTCGACATCGACGTCGACTCCTCTTTTGACACCGACGCTTAGAGCTTCCATCTTTTCTCTGCTCGACGACATCCCACACTCGCCAGACCGCGACGTCTCTCCTCTTGACTCAACAGTTAAGTTGACTGAGATAATTTATAGATGAATTCACCTCTTTGAATTTCGACCCCCCTCGCTTCCTCTCTCCTCTGTTTGACTTCTTGATTTTTTACTCTCTCCTTTACTTCTTCATTTCCTCTTCTCCGGGTAATTGAAACGAGGCATCACAGGTGGGCTGCTCAGTTGTGTGGGTGACTAAAGAGTATTCTAGGATGTTCGAGTATTTGGATGAGAAGTGATGGCTCATAGTGAGAAAAGGGCAAAAGATGGCAAGGTTTGGGCATGAGTTTTAGAGAGTGGGTATGGGTCTGACCAAAGAAGATTGATTCAACCATTTATTAGAATGGAAAAATTTTTATTATTTTATTTTTGTTTCATTTAACTTACAGATGATGTCCTGGTCATGTTAACGACATTATGAGGAATGTGACAAGTATCAACTACATAGAGGCGTTGATGCCGAGTTGAGTGACTAGACTCATGTGATTTTTTGAATTCATTTGGTGAGAATTCATTCATGTTATATATATATTGAAAGTTCAAAAATGAATATGTTAATAAAAGGAAATATACAAATAGGTTGGATGAAAGTGCCTAAATTGACATCCTAATCACCCGACATACAATACACACGTAGAAAATACATGTATATATATAAAAAAGATAAAAAAGTAGACATAAAAAAATGTACGACAATAGTCTGCAAACACTCGCAGATTCAGTTAGCATGCGAAAGATCAATTTAGCCTTGCTTCTGCCTCTGGTCCTAAGACGGGAGCCAGCTAACAAATTGTTAAGTTTGCTACTATTACCCGAAACAACTAATGTGTTATCCATCAAGTTTGGTAATAGACCTCCATTCTTCTTCTTCCTAGATGTATAAACCTACCATTCCTTATCCGAGGATTGACTCATCTGATTATTGGATTGGTCCAAAGGTGGTCGGACATATGTATGTTGTTGCACATTATGAGTCTTATGTGCCTGAGTAACAATAACAATTTGCTCAATCTGATGAAGCGGTAGAAACACAGTAGAAATATTGCCACCCGTTACATCACTGATAGGTTCTAGGGCAGGTGAAGTCTGAAATGTCTCCCCCGCCCCTACAAAAGGAGGTTCCATATACAGAGAACCTACATCATGAGCATTGTGTGGAGGCTGAGTGATTGACATATTACTCGCGAGGATAGTGACATATTCAGGAGTATCATTCTGATGATCAATAGTGTTAATAACTTAGAGCAGATCAGAAGAAGGGGGAATCACTGCCTTTGGCTGAGCACATTGCTTCTTTGGTTTGAGATGGTGTGTAGATGGTGACATTGAGAAATAGAGTGACCGAACATACGACAATTCAAGCAATACGAAGAGAAAGACTCAATCACAATCTTTTGACAATATCCATGGTGTTATGTGCATAACCGAATTTCCTTAGAAGCGATTGAAGTCACGTCCATTTCAAAAAATACCCTGACTTCAAAGGGACATGAAAGATTGAAAGTAGGAATGTCTGTTTTGAGCGACTTACCATAGACTGAGGCAATATATTACAACACTTTTTGAGTAAAATATTGAAATTTCAGGTCAGGGAGGCGAATTTAAACCAGAATGATTGGTTGTTTCGTCTGTGGGTCAAAATCCACCGACCATTTCAAAATTTTCATTGTTCAGTTATCATTCTAGATTAATCTCCTAGCAAATAAACATGTGTAATCCTCTTCATTATTAAATTGAATAAGGATATGCATTTCATCTAAAAGTCCAATTTTTTACTCCCCAACAAGGTGCATAAATTCAAATTTATTATGTATAAACTCTATTTTGGGATGACCATAAAGAAATTTCCCGACCAAATTCAGACGACGGAAGGAAACAAACTTATTACATTCAGCTTCCGTAAAAAAGATGGTTGACTTCCTATTTCTCCTACCAGGTTTCTTGATGTCCTCTGCCAACTCAAACGAAGGAAGGAAGAAACACGATTTAGGAGTACCTGAGGCGTGAACACCCGCAAGGGCAACAACATACAATCTGTTCGAAGCCATCACCAAAAGAGGGAGGCGCGACGATAGGACATCGAAGTTACAGTGGACGAAAGAGCAAAAGCTGAAAGGGGGATCAACGATGACCCCTTCCAAGTCGAGCAGAGGGCGGAAGTGTNATAAATGTACATATAGTAGAATGCAAGTGAAAGATAATAAAATTAGCTCAAAAACAACCCACTAAACTCATCTTGATAGAATCAAACATTACTTGATAGCAACCATGGATAAGAGACTCATTGTACTTGCAAGTAATAGGACTATCAATTTTTATTGGTATAAATTTTTGCAAAATAGTATTTAAAATGTGTTATGGATGATATATTTGAACCTCACACTCTTCCTTTCATATGCTGGGGTAAGGGACTCAAGGTATGTGTTGACATATATGGAACATCTCACTTCTCCAAACTTGTAGTAGTTGTAGAAATCTTACCATATTGAACTGTCAAGGCTTAGTAGCCTCCTTGGGCTTTTTATACAATTTTTTAGGACTGAAAAATTACTATTAGATCTCCATAACTAGTAAGTACTATAAATGAATCTCTGATTAATTCGTATCTATAATTAGAAAAGAGCTAAGTATGAATAATATGTGCGCACAAACATATCTTCGAAAATTCATCTTTAGTCGATGTTTCACAAATCCATGTAGGACTTTTAGCAAAAAACTTATCTTAATCACCAAAGGGATATGGTGGTCTGAGCCATAGTCTATCCTATACAAAATATGCATGTGATATTCGATCATCTGGATGATGGTACACCATATCAGGATGGGGTTTCTATCTAGCAGATTATCACAATAGACAGACTATAATACTCACCTCCTACCCATACCAACAACCATGAGTCCAAGTAATATAGAGCCATCAACTCATATATCTAATATCATCACTACAACCTATGATGTCACAATCATCTCAGCCAGAGATAAATAAAATATGTTGGGCTATGATGACAAATATTTTGCAAGTGTAAGGAGATAATGTTTTAATCTAATATATTACGTGTGCCTCATGTTGTCAAATCCAACACCTCTAAGAGCCACCATAAAATGCGAACATAAACATTATCACTCCATCACCATCAATATTTGTGAGCTCATCTAAAAAATATTACCCTATAAAAAAAGAAATAATTAAGATGATTAAAAATTTTAGAAAAAAAAATGTATGAATTTTTAAGATAAAAAATGAATTAGATTAAATGATTACTTCATTTAGATGTGAAGGTTTAAGCAATCCACATAATAAAGGCATGTTTGGGTGAACCTCAGGCGATGTTGGCTTGAACTCAACCTCCTCTATGTCTTATGGTGCTTGGCATTGAGAATGCTTAGGTCTCACTTATGTGGTACTTGCTCGTGGACAACTATGTCTCTCGCTTGCCATCGTGACTACTAAAACNCTATTACCTACAATATTATCTATGTGGTATGACTTTATTATCTGCAGTATAGTAATCTGGAATACATTGTGGTCTATCCTATGAATGATATTGCTCTTCATCTAAATGCTCATGCATATTCTCCTCTTTTATTATTGTATACAATTGAACATGAGATGAAATAAATTGTTGCTTATGCAACAGTGAATTGATAATGAGCACCCTAAATTGCTATTAAAGAAAAGATTGTGTCGTAATAGGCATCCAAACTTTCCCCTCATGCTATGATGTGGAAGGATCACTACATATGTCACCCAAGAAGATCTTTGTCCAAAAAATACTGAAGGCATAAATGATGAATATCCAAGGATGGTTCTTTGTGGTCCTCTCCATTATAAATTGCATAGTAGTGGTGTCTGATAAGTCAAGATTTAGGGGAGAGTGGAGCTATGTACATGAATGATCTGAAAGTAAAATAAATAAATAATTAAGTTCTACATGTGTCGGTGGTGGAGCTTCTGTATCTTTAGTTAAAATGTTCTCTTTATATAATGTAAATGAGAAGTAGACTAATTGTCACATTGGATTACATGGCTTCATGAGACTAACAATTGCTACTTACTACATTGCTCCTTGAGACAATCAATCGCTACTTACCTCAAATTTTCATCACGAATGTTAAAAAATGGCTGGAACAAATCTTTTCCTCCATAATAAAATCATATTGCAAAATTAGATTAGATTTAAATTATGAAGCTATTAAAATGTTGACCGAGAAATTTTCAGTGCAAAAGAATTTAATACAGTCATGTTTGGAGGATTTATAGGAGCTTTGAACAAGTGCAATGTGATCGATGGCTGATTTCACTAAATATATAATGCAATTGATATCTCTTAATATATGATTGTGTCATCCTACAAAACAACATAAGCCTCCTTATTTTCCCAAATTTCAATGTATCACCTGTAATAGTCTGTCTAGTCAGCTCCACCCTTCCCCAACCATCAACATGCTGAAAATCTATTTTTATCAGCTACAAGTCAACTTTGGGCACCTGTGCAAATTGTCAAGTAACTATATTCAGTAAGTATCACTCAAAGTAGCACCAACATATCAGTGGTACCTTAGCCTCCCATATAGTTGCTTTTGAGGTGTACAAATTTGCAAAGCATATCCATATTCAATGACCATATGACTTACAGATATCCTGTAAAAATGAAAGAAGTTGAAAGTTAGGAGAAGAAACACATAAATGTACATATAGTAGAATGCAAGTGAAAGATAATAAAATTAGCTCAAAAACAACCCACTAAACTCATCTTGATAGAATCAAACATTACTTGATAGCAACCATGGATAAGAGACTCATTGTACTTGCAAGTAATAGGACTATCAATTTTTATTGGTATAAATTTTTGCAAAATAGTATTTAAAATGTGTTATGGATGATATATTTGAACCTCACACTCTTCCTTTCATATGCTGGGGTAAGGGACTCAAGGTATGTGTTGACATATATGGAACATCTCACTTCTCCAAACTTGTAGTAGTTGTAGAAATCTTACCATATTGAACTGTCAAGGCTTAGTAGCCTCCTTGGGCTTTTTATACAATTTTTTAGGACTGAAAAATTACTATTAGATCTCCATAACTAGTAAGTACTATAAATGAATCTCTGATTAATTCGTATCTATAATTAGAAAAGAGCTAAGTATGAATAATATGTGCGCACAAACATATCTTCGAAAATTCATCTTTAGTCGATGTTTCACAAATCCATGTAGGACTTTTAGCAAAAAACTTATCTTAATCACCAAAGGGATATGGTGGTCTGAGCCATAGTCTATCCTATACAAAATATGCATGTGATATTCGATCATCTGGATGATGGTACACCATATCAGGATGGGGTTTCTATCTAGCAGATTATCACAATAGACAGACTATAATACTCACCTCCTACCCATACCAACAACCATGAGTCCAAGTAATATAGAGCCATCAACTCATATATCTAATATCATCACTACAACCTATGATGTCACAATCATCTCAGCCAGAGATAAATAAAATATGTTGGGCTATGATGACAAATATTTTGCAAGTGTAAGGAGATAATGTTTTAATCTAATATATTACGTGTGCCTCATGTTGTCAAATCCAACACCTCTAAGAGCCACCATAAAATGCGAACATAAACATTATCACTCCATCACCATCAGTATTTGTGAGCTCATCTAAAAAATATTACCCTATAAAAAAAGAAATAATTAAGATGATTAAAAATTTTAGAAAAAAAAATGTATGAATTTTTAAGATAAAAAATGAATTAGATTAAATGATTACTTCATTTAGATGTGAAGGTTTAAGCAATCCACATAATAAAGGCATGTTTGGGTGAACCTCAGGCGATGTTGGCTTGAACTCAACCTCCTCTATGTCTTATGGTGCTTGGCATTGAGAATGCTTAGGTCTCACTTATGTGGTACTTGCTCGTGGACAACTATGTCTCTCGCTTGCCATCGTGACTACTAAAACAAATTAAATCACTAATATTTTTTGAAATGAAATACAATTACAATATTACAAAATATTATAGTTTATCTATTTTTTCTTATATCAATTTGCGAACAATTTAACCTATTATGCCATACGTGATGACACAAGCCACAAATCATGTGTCTCTATACTGCTAATTTAACAATTTTATTTGTGTACTATTTTGTTAGTAGTAAACCACTTCTACGCGTTCAAAGTTTAATGGAGCAAGCATTATAAAATTAACCCTTGCATCAAAGAATAGCCATGTTGACTGTTTGAGAATGGCAAGAAATTTTACTACATAAGCATCCTTAAAATAATCGATTGTAAAATACCATGATACATATGGAAAAATGGTTAACATTGCTATAGCGTAATGTAGCTATAATATGGGGCATGAGGTTTATCACATCTGCATGTCCAAGTCTCATCCAAATCTACATCCATACAAAATGTTCTACAAGTAAAGTTAGATATTGGGTAATCATGAAAATTAATGCAAGCAAATTTTGGAAAACTTTTAGTCCCATTCTCAATTCGATAAATTGTACCCCTTATTTGTGTGCCAGTAGGCGACTGTTGACCACTTTAGGATTTTGTGTTATGTTGTATTATCTAATAAATAGTGATATTATGTTGTAGTAGATATAATATGTCAATACCTGAATTCTCTTCATGTGATAGACTCAACATGGTTACATTTATGGCAACCAACCAATCATAAGCATTTTATTTCATATTCTATAGGTTTGTTTGATGTTGGTAGAAAATGCAAATGTTATTAATATTTCTTATACAATACAACTTTTGAGACATTATCTCTACACCGTCAATGTCGATTTCTTCTAACTATTTTCTTAAATTCTTCTTCAGTTAGCTTGAGTAAATTTTATGTGTCACCCATAAAAATATGTCTTTATAGCCACAAAAAATCCTAGCAATTATAAACTATGTTGAGGCCTGGTAAAATGAAAACATGGGTAATATGCACTATAAAAAACTTGTTTAAATAAGTGGAATAATCTAAAAAAAAATTCATCTGTATTTATCGATAAAATAAATGACTAAATTCCTAGCATGAACTTTTTCGGTGAAAAATTGATGGATATTTACTTGGTTCATCCTTCACTTGTCTCCAGTTACGTTATCGACTAAAAATCAGTCTAAAAAGTTTGTAGAGAATATTCCCGTCGGTTAGTCTGTCGATTTTCTACTTTATATCTAATATAACACCAACAATCTCACTTTCTCCCTTCTTTCTCATGCGCCTTCACTCTCGGTCGACGACTCCTCTTATTCATAGTCATTTGGTTCACCCTTGTTGATTACTTTTGTGAAATCAAATGTAAAACCCAGTGTCTATCTCGTACACTTTACTTGAGATTTTATTAGTTACAATTCTAGTTTTATAGAACTGATTTTTTTAAAAAAATATTGAAAGCGAGCTGAAATTTGCTATATATATTTGAATTTGTTATGTTTATCTTATATTATATTTATATTTAGGGTTCAAATTTCCTTTATATTTTTTTTACATGTATTACTGAAGATTATGATTCATTGTAGACTTATTTAAGGTTGGCAAAACTATAATTGGTCATTCTTAATAAAAGATTAGTATAAGGAAGATTCACATACATACTACTCGATTCGTATGCATTTATATATCTAACACCAAAACATCAATTTTTACACACATACGACCAATTTGTATTGTATGCATGTTGCTGATGATGAACACGNGAGATTAACATCGTAACTTCGAATAAGGATTATCATTTATATAGATAAAAAGGGTTTTTTATAGGATACACTTATTTTTTACATGAAAATCCCAGGAAGCTAAAAATCACGGGAGTGTCTCATTAGAATAACCCTCTCTCCAAAGGGGGTAAGTCCATCGACATGAAAACCCCGTGTTGCCTCAATTTCGTACATCGTACGTAGATATTGCTCGTTCGACTTCGTTTGGATCTTCTTGTATTGCCTCATCCCCAATTACAACATTACCTTGTGCATCTTTTATTGTTTCTTGGCCTTCTTGGGCTTCAAGCTCTTCTGAATCTTTTGTATATGCAAACAAATTCTCATTATTTCTCTCTTCTATATCGACATCATCTTGTACAGGATGTTGCTCAAGAACATTAGTTATTCTCTTTCTTCTCTTTAATAGGTATTGTAATTCAGGGGAACCCAATTTTCTCTTCCTTCTACTGTCAATGGACTTACCCCTTTGGAGAGATGATTGATATGTTCCCGTTGTGCTTCTCTCAACTTCTTTATCAGCTTTAGTTTTTTCTAATCTCTGAACCATAGCTATCAGGTTGGATAATGTGTCTTCTACATTAGACAACTGTTTATTCATGACACTCATTGATTCTTATATATTTATGTCGATTTTTTTCGGAGCTTAAAATATCTCGATTATTACTTCAAATTCACTATTTTTCATTGTATATATTGCTTCTAGGGTGACATCGTTTGAAACAATTGGATCCACGCCATAGGATTTGGGTGAAGGTGGTACGACCAGAGTTTTATGGCAGGAGAGTGGCCTAGCAGGACTGGGTTGTTTCTGGTCTGGATTGGAGAGCAACTAAAGCTCATCTTCTTTCAACTCTAAAAAGTGTCATTAATCTACAATGAAAATTAAAATATCCAAAATAAATTCACTAAAGCAATCTAAAAAACCTTATAAGACTTAAAAAAATCTTTTAATGAAATAAATGACTTACCTATACATGATCAAGCCTCTTAAAGGCTTCATAAATCTGTGTTGTCCACCCATGAATTGTTGGCCACCTCAGCATGCGAGGTCTAGTTTCGGGTGCGGCAGAATTAAACATAGACTTGTGCTCATAAAATTAAAGCTGGGGATACATATCATAAACATACATGTCAGAAGGAAAAAAAATTAAAAATAAAGTCACAAGGAGTTTTCTTTAATTTTTCAATATGCACTTACCGTTAAAAAAAAAACAAATCGATTGATATATCTAAGTGACTGATTTTGTCTTATTTTGATGGCGATAATGTTCAATTGATCAATCAGAAAATCACAAATGACAACAGACCCGTTAAAAAAGGAGAAAAACTTTACATTCTCCCCAAATGAATAAAGTCCTGCGGACAACAAAATTGCTCGAGGGAAAAAAATAAATTTGTTGGTAAGAACTTCAGAAATAATTGCTCAATAGGAATGAAAGACTCTTCTCCTGAAAACTTAATCAACTCTTCCTTTATTTCTCTAATATCTACACGGGACAATGGAGTTTTCAAACTAACTGCTTCTCCTTTATTGGGCATGCCTAACAACA
The DNA here is from genome assembly GCA_002079205.1 of Phalaenopsis hybrid cultivar. NCBI lineage: Eukaryota > Viridiplantae > Streptophyta > Magnoliopsida > Asparagales > Orchidaceae > Phalaenopsis > Phalaenopsis hybrid cultivar. The sequence goes on along the minus strand of JXCR01106863.1, from coordinate 133,635 downwards.
GAGCAAGATGGTTAGGGTAGAGTTTTACCTCTTTCCCACCCATCACGAACAATCTCTNAAACAAATTCTCATTATTTCTCTCTTCTATATCGACATCATCTTGTACAGGATGTTGCTCAAGAACATTAGTCATTCTCTTTCTTCTCTTTAATAGGTATTGTAATTCAGGGGAACCCAATTTTCTCTTCCTTTTACTGTTAATGGACTTACCCCTTTGGAGAGATGATTGATATGCTCCCGTTGTGCTTCTCTCAACTTCTTTATCAGCTTTAGTTTTTTCTAATCTCTGAACCATAGCTGTTAGGTTGGACAATGTGTCTTCTACATTCGACAACTATTTATTCATGACACTCATTGATTCTTATATATTTATACAGATTTTTTTTCGGAGCTTAAAATATCTCGATTATTACTTCAAATTCACTATTTTCCATTGTATATATTGCTTCTAGGGTGACATCGTTTGAAACAATTGGATGCACGCCATAGGATTTGGATGAAGGTGGTCCGACCGGAGTTTTATGGCATGAGAGTGGCCTAGCAGGACTGGGTGGTTTCTGGTCTGGATTGGAGAGCAACTAATGCTCATCTTCTTTCAACTCTAAAAAAGTGTCATTAATCTACAATGAAAATCAAAATGTCCAAAATAAATTCACTAAAGCAATCTAAAAAACCTTATAAGACTTAAAAAATCTTTTAATGCAATAAATGACTTACCTGTATATGATCAAGTCTCTTAAAGGCTTCATGAACCTATGATGTTGTCCACCCATGCATTGTTGGCCACCTCAACATGCGAGGTCTAGTTTCGGGTGCGACAGAAATAAACACAGACGTGTGCTCATAAAATTAAAGCTGGGGATACATATCATAAACAAACTTGTCAGAAGAAAAAAAAACTAAAAATAAGGTCACAAGGAGTTTTCTTTAATATTTCAATATGCACTTACCGTTAAAAGAAAAAAAAATCGATTGATATATCCAAATGATTGATTTTGTCTTATTTTGATGGCGATAAAGTTCAACTGATCAATCAAAAAATCACAAATGACAACAGACCCGTTAAAAGATGAGAAAAACTTTACATTCTCCCCAAATGAATAAAGCTCTGCGGGCACAACAAAATTGCTTGAGGGAAAAAAATAAATTTGTTAGTAAGAATTTCAGAAATAATTGCTCAATAGGAATGAAAGACTCTTCTTCTGAAAACTTAATCAACTCTTCCTTTATTTCTCTAATATTTACACAGGACAATGGAGTTTTCAAACTAACTGCTTCTCTTTTATTAGGCATGCCTAACAACAGAGCAACATGATTAGGGTAGAGTTTTACCTCTTTCCCTCCAATTACGAACACTCTCCGTTCATGATTCTAAAATCACAAGATATGTATGATCAATACATTATCTTGGGATTAAAAAAAAAACTGAATCACGTCCATTTCTCTCAACAAACTTCATGGTCTCCTCGGAGATGTTATGTCTAACAATATCAAGTGCACCCTTTACTGCGGAAGGATGACATCTACAATTCAAAGTTCATGCGCTCATAATCCTACAACAAAAGTAATGTAAAAGGGGACATTATTTTATAGACAACATTCTTAAATCACTAATTTCTCACTTTATTAATGTTATTCAGGTTTTATTCAAGGGTTCTTATAGTGTTATTGTGGTGTTACTACATTGAAAACACAAATAACACATATACAACCAGTAAAACACTTAAGTAACATCATAATAATACCAAAATAAGGTCCAAATAACACCACCATACAACTGTAATAAGCTTAGGTGTTATTGCGGTTTTACCGAGGTGTTTTTGAGAGGATAACACATATTTCATAAGAATAACACTAGAATAACACAATAATAATACCAACATAACACAATAATAACACTAATACGAAGCTGTTTTGTGGTGTTATTGAGGTGTATTGTGGTATTATTGCGGTGTAATTACAGTGTTATTAAGGTAAGAACACAATATCACCTCAATAACACTACACAGCTGTATTGGGGTGTTATTGAGGTGTTATTAATGTAATAACACCACAATAACACCACTACGCAACTGTATTGATGTGTTATTGTTGTCTTCTTTTTGTTATTGAGGTGTTACTGTGGTGTTATTATTGTATTATTGATGTATTATTTGTGTTATTGCGGTGTCATTAAGGTAATAACACAAGCAACACCACAATAATACATCAATAACATATCAATAACACCACAATAATATAACAATAACACCTCAATAACATCAAGTTAGAGCCACAATAAACACCACTACGCAACTATATTGAGGTGTTATTATGGTGTTATTATTATGTTAATGAGTGTTATTGATGTATTATTTCTGTTATTGCAATGTTATTAAGGTAATAACACAAGTAACACCACGGTAACATAACAAATTAATAACACCACAATAATACAATAATAACACCACAATAACATCTCAATGACACCAAGTTAGAGCTGCAATAACACCACTATGCGGTTGTTGGTAATGTTGTTGAGGTGTTACTGAAGTGTTATTGCGGTGTTACTGATGTGTTATTGTTGCTTGCACACAAATAACACCTTAAAAGCAACAAAATAACAATGAAATCACGTCTCGATGTTATTTCGTGATATGTAAGTGTTATTTCATTTCAACATAAAATGAAAAAAATTATCATGTGATCTATAATAATTAATGTAGCATAATAACTCGAAAACTTTGGAAGTCCGCTAGCTTCTTCAGTTCCCTTGCGACCTTTCATTGTTGCGTGTTAGCAAGAGGAAAAAAAAACCAAAACTTTGAATGTCACGAGTCCGAACGACGTACTGCTCAGCTTAAAAAATGTCGACGAGTGCTTGGGCTTGGCGTAATGTTGCGAGGAAGCGAAACCGACCTTGCGATGAAGGCAAAATCATCCAAAAATCCTAGGCTTTGCGCAGAAGAGGAAAAACGCTCGAGAGAAACCGTAATGTCAGAAAATGCTGAAATATGCCATAAAGGTGTTTTTTGTCTAGATCGGTGTTTTGTTGGGCTAGATTTGAGCCGGGTTGCGTGACAAAAAATATTTTTTAAATTTTATCGGCGGTGGGGCTGAAGAGCCAAGCCGGGTCACATGCAAAATGAGTGTTTTTTTTTATTTTTTAGGTGGTGAGATCTGGTTAAACACATGACTTATTTTCATTGGGCTCTGGACGTAACTCTGCATTCGGAGTCCGGACGTAATATTTTTCCCCTCTACACGCGGGATCTTCACGTTTTCTTCCTCGCATGAGAGCTCATTTGTTTGCGGCTCGACATCGACGTCGGCTCCTCCATTGCTCGATACTGACGCTTAGAGCTTCCGTCTTTCCTCTGCTCGACGACATCCCACACTCACCAGACCGCGACTTCTCTCCTCTTGACTCAACAGTTAAGTTGACTGAGATAATTTATAGATGAATTCACCTCTTTGAATTTCGACCCCCCTCGCTTCCTCTCTCCTCTGTTTGACTTTTTGAGTTTTTACTTTCTCTCCTTTAGCTGTTCATTTCCTCTTCTCCGGGTAATTGAAATGAGGCATCACAGGTGGGCTGCTCAGTTGTGTGGGTGACTAAAGAGTATTCTAGGATGTTTGAGTATTTGTATGAGAAGTGATGGCTCATAGTGAGAAAAGGACAAAGATGGCAAGGTTTGGGCATAAGTTTTAGAGAGTGGGTATTGGGTCTGACCAAAGAGGATTGATTCAACCGTTTATTAGAATGGAAAAATTTTTATTATTTTATTTTTATTTCATTTAACTTACAGATGATGTCCTGTTCATGTTAACGACATTATGAGGAATGCGACAAGTATCAACTATATAGAGGCGTTGATGCCGAGTTGAGTGACTAGACTCATGTGATTTTTCAAATTTATTTGGTGAGAATTCATTCATGTTATATATATATATATATATATATATATATATATATATATTTTGAAAGCCCAAAAACGAATATGTTAATAAAAGGAAATATATAGATAGGTTGGATGAAAGTGTCTAAATTGACATTCTAATCACCCGACATACAATACACACGTAGAAAATACATGTATATAAAAAAAAAGATAAAAAAGTAGACATAGAAAAATGTACGGCAATAGTCTGCAAACACTCGTAGATTCAGTTAGCATGCGAAATATCTAATTTAGCCTTGCTTTTGCCTCTGGTCCTAGGACGAGAGCCAACTAACAAATTGTTAAGTTTACTACTATTACCCGAAACAACTAATGTATTATCCATCAAGTTTGGTAATAGATATCCATTCTTCTTCTTCCTAGATGTATAAACCTACCATTCCTCATCCGAGGATTGACTCATTTGATTATTGGATTGGTTCAAAGGTGGTCGGACAGGTGTATGCTGTTGCACATTATGAGTCCCATGTGCCTGAGTAACAATAACAATTTGCTCAATCTGATGAAGCGGTGGAAACGCAGTAGAAATATTGCCACCCGTTACATCACTGATAGGTTCTAAGGCAGGTGCAGTCTGAAATGTCTCCCCCGCCCCCACGAAAGGAGGTTCCATATACAAAGAACCTACATCATGAGCATTGTGTGGAGGCTGAGTGATTGACATATTACTCGCGAGGATAGTGACATATTCAGGAGTATCATTCTGATGATCAATAGTGTCAATAACTTAGAGCAGATCAGGAGAAGGGGGAATCACTGCCTTTGGCTGAGCACTTTGTTTTTTTGGTTTGAGATGGTGTGTAGATGGTGACATTGAGAAATAGAGTGACCGAACATACGACAATTCGAGCAATACGAAGGGAAAGACTCAATCACAACCTTTTGCCAATATCCATGGTGTTATGTGCCTAACAGAATTTCCTAAGAAGCGATTGAAGTCCATTTCAAAAAGCACCCTTGCTTCAGAGGGACAGGAAATATTAAAAATAGGAATGTCTGTTTTGAGCGACTTATCATAGATTGAGGCAATAGAGTACAACACTTTTTGAGTAAAATATTGAAATTTCAGGTCAGAGAGGCGAATTTAAACCAAAATAATTGATGGTTCCGTCTGTGGGTCAAAATCCACCGACTTTTCCAAAATTTTATTGTTCTGTTATCATTCCAGATTAATCTCCTAACAAATAAACATGTGTAATCCTCTTCATTATTAAATTGAATAAGGATATGCATTTCATCTAAAAGTCCAATTTTTCACTCCCCAACAAGGTGCATAGACTCAAATTTCTTACGAATAAACTCTATTTTGGGATGATCATAAAGAAATTTCCCGACCAAATTCAGACGACAGGAGAAAGCAAGCTTATTACATTCAGCTTCTGTAAAAAAAGATAGTTGACTTCCTATTCTTCCTACCATATTTCTTGATGTCCTCCGTCAACTCAAACGAAGGAGGGAAGGAGCACGATTTAAGAGTACCTGAGGCATGTACACCCGCAAGGGCAACAACATACGATCTGTTCGAAGCCATCACCAAAAGAGGGAGACGCGACGATAGGACAGCGAAGTTACAGTGGACGAAACAGCAAAAGCTGAAAGGGGGATCAACGACGACCCCTTCCAAGTCGAGCAGAGGTCGGAAGTGCAAAAGTGCGAAACTTTTTGCTTCGAGCTCGAGGAAAAACGAGACGAGCCTGCGCCCAAGAAACGTTCTTCAAAATGGCGACGACAACGAAGGACTGTGGCGAGGGATGCAGCGAGGCAGCGCAATGAAACAAACCTTCCAAACGACGACGACAACGAAGGACTGCGGCGAGGCAGACACAACGAGACAAACTAGAGAAAGGATCTTCGAGCGTGACTATGCGAGAAGACGCTAGNCTTTGGTTTGAGATGGTGTGTAGATGGTGACATTGAGAAATAGAGTGACCGAACATACGACAATTCAAGCAACACGAAGGGAAAGACTCAATCACAACCTTTTGCCAATATCCATGGTGTTATGTGCCTAACCGAATTTCCTTAGAAGCGATTGAAGTCACGTCCATTTCAAAAAATTCCCTGACTTCAAAGGGACATGAAAGATTGAAAGTAGGAATGTCTGTTTTGAGCGACTTACCATAGACTGAAGCAATAGATTACAACACTTTGAGTAAAATATTGAAATTTCAGGTCAGGGAGGCGAATTTAAACCAGAATGATTGGTTGTTTTGTCTGTGGGTCAAAATCCACCGACCATTTCAAAATTTTCATTGTTCAGTTATCATTCCAGATTAATTTCCTAGCAAATAAACATGTGTAATCCTCTTCATTATTAAATTGAATAAGGATATGCATTTCATCTAAAAGTCCAATTTTTTACTCCCCAACAAGGTGCATAGATTCAAATTTCTTACGAATAAACTCTATTTTGGGATGACCATAAAGAAATTTTCCGACCAAATTCAGATGACGGAAGGAAACAAACTTATTACATTCAACTTCCGTAAAAAAGATGGTTGACTTCCTATTTCTCCTACCAGGTTTCTTGATGTTCTCCGCCAACTCAAACGAAGGAGGGAAGAAACACGATTTAGGAGTACCTGAGGCGTGAACACCCGCAAGGGCAACAACATACAATCTGTTCGAAGCCATCACCATAAGAGGGAGGCGCGACGATAGGACATCGAAGTTACAGTGGACAAAAGAGCAAAAGCTGAAAGGGGGATCAACGACGACCCCTTCCAAGTCGAGCAGAGGGCGGAAGTGCGAAAGTGCGAAACTTTCTGCTTCGAGCCCGAGGAAAAACGAGACGAGCCCGCGCCCAGGAAACGTCCTTCAAAATGGCGACGACGACGAAGGACTGTGATGAGGGATGCAGCAAGGCGGCATAATGAAACAGACCTTCCAAACGGTGACGACGACGAAGGACTTGCGGCGAGGCAGACGTAGCGAGACAAACTAGAGGAAGGATCTTCGAGCGTGACTATGTGAGAAGACGCTAGGGTTCCCCATGAGGTAAAACCCTAGCAGAGCCTGGCACAGGAGAAGACGCCAGATTCCCCATGAGGTGAAACCCTAGCACAGGAGAAGACACCAGATATATATATNGTAGCGAGACAAACTAGAGGAAGGATCTTCGAGCGTGACTATGTGAGAAGACGCTAGGGTTCCCCATGAGGTGAAACCCTAGCAGAGCCTAGCACAAGAGAAGACGCCAGATTCCCCATGAGGTGAAACCCTAGCACAGGAGAAGACGCCAGATATATATATATATATATATATATATATATATATATATACATACATGTATATGTATACATACATGTATATGTATACATACATGTATATGTATACATACATGTATATGTATACATACATGTATATGTATACATACATGTATATGTATACATACATGTATATGTATACATACATGTATATGTATACATACATGTATATGTATACATACATGTATATGTATACATACATGTATATGTATACATACATGTATATGTATACATACATGTATATGTATACATACATGTATATGTATACATACATGTATATGTATACATACATGTATATGTATACATACATGTATATGTATACATACATGTATATGTATACATACATGTATATGTATACATACATGTATATGTATACATACATGTATATGTATACATACATGTATATGTATACATACATGTATATGTATACATACATGTATATGTATACATACATGTATATGTATACATACATGTATATGTATACATACATGTATATGTATACATACATGTATATGTATACATACATGTATATGTATACATACATGTATATGTATACATACATGTATATGTATACATACATGTATATGTATACATACATGTATATGTATACATGTATATGTATATGTATACATACATGTATATGTATATGTATACATACATATATATGTATATGTATATATATATATATATAAATGTTATTTTTATTATGAATATAAATTATATGATCTAACGTTATTTAATTTCTCTTATAAATGATAATAATTAACATTAATTAATTTTTTAGCTAATTTAATTTTGTTTAAAATTTAATAATAATGATATGTTTTGGCTTTCCATCCATGAGCATGGGGTAAAGGAGCCAAACTTGAGNATATATATATATATAAGCACAAATACACACACCCACACGCGCACACGCGCACACGCACACACGTACTTAAAGAAAGGTTATTTTTATTATGAATATAAATTATTTGATCTAACATTATTTAATTTCTCTTATAAATGATAATATTTAACATTAATTAATTTTTTAGCTAATTTAATTTTGTTTAAAATTTAATAATAATGGTATGTTTTGGCTTTCCATGCATGAGCATGGGGTAAAGGAGCCGAAGTTGAGCGACCCCATTAGGTTGTTCATGTTCAGCTCGTTTGAATTTTTTCTTTTTGAAATAACCTTGTGTTTGAAATCACTTGTGATTAACCTATTCATGTTTNTACAGATATATATATATATACAGATATATATATATATACAGATATATATATATATATACATATATATATATAATGTAAATTATGTTTAAAATTTAATAATAATGGTATGTTTTGGCTTTCCATCCATGAGCATGGGGTAAAGGAGCCGAACTTGAGCGACCCCATAGGTTGTTCATGTTCAGCTCGTTTGAATTTTTTCTTTTGAAGTAACCTCGTGTTTGAAATGACTTGTGATTAACCTATTCATGTTCGGTTTGATTAAATTCAAATTAGGTTATGTTCGGCTCGAATTCAAATTCGAGCGGAGCACATTTTGCTTCTCATCGAGTCGACTCAAGCCCACATTTAGTTTTTTTTTTCTACTCAGCCATCTGTAGTCCGCTTTTAAAGAGCATTTGTATTCTTCTAATTATAGAATAAAAGATGTGGGACTAAAATTTGGGTAGGTGCCAGGTAGGGTGGGCGGGAACTGTAGGTGCTAAATTTTGGCAATATTTACATATGTATTATCCAATTCTCATGTATTTACATATCTAACACTTACATGTTGCGTCCATTAGCTAGAAGAGGATTTAAGGAGCATTTACATACATACCAACCAAATCCTATGTATTTACTTATTTAAGGCCTAAAATTATTTTTTTATAAATAATTTTTTTTAAAAGAATAAAAGTTAGCATTTTTTAAATGCAATATAAAAATTAATATAAATAAATAATATTATTTAATAATTTAATTATTTCGAGCCAAAACGTTCCAAACACGAACAAATAAATCTTTGTTTGTGTTCGGTCCGTTTATAAGTAGAACTAAAAAAAAATGTTCGTGTTCAACTCGCTTACTTAACAAATGAATTGAACACGAACTACTTAACGAGCCGAACATGAGCTATTCACGAACTACCGTATAAACGAATTAAATTTCTCTCTCACAAATTTAATTATTTGAGGACCTTAATTTTTTTTATTTCTACTTTGTGAGCCATGTTCTTGTATTTGTTATCCTGATGTAAAACTTTTTTGATTGATTATCATATGATGAATTCTTGCTTCAAATATTTTTGCCCTCACTTTTTGCATGATTTCTTATTTGTTTATTTCTCATGTAATAGTTTCGATGGTATAAGTCTTATTTTTTAGATAGTTTTGATGCTTAGAATGCATTAGTGGAATATGCTTTTGAAAACTAGAGATGATTGAATAACTTTGATTACTCTCGAGGTGTCTTTAAATGATTTCATGCGATGTCCCATTCGTAGTTTGTCGTTGACTATGCATTTAAATAAATCAACTTTGCAGAGCATGAGCGATGGTAAAAAGTTTCATTATCATCCTCTTACAGTTGATTTGGATGTTTTCATGCATTTGTTTTGGTTGTCTTGTTCCAAAGTGGAAGGAAAATTGTTACAAAATTATTTCAAGTATTTTTTTTCTTGATTTTTTTTTTCTTTATTTATAATAGAGAAAAGTAGGTGTTATGTAGTTTGGGTTGGTAAGGGCCTTGGAAGTTGTTGGCATGCTCTTGAGTTGGAATCTTGCCCAAGTTATAATAAATCTCATCTTATCGACTTTGAGGTAGGAAGAAAATAAGAATAGAGAAAACCCTGGCTTGGTGATTGATCTTATTGAGAAGGGCAGCTTTGATGGGAATGTTCTCCTTTAATTTTGGTTTGCATTTTTTGCTGTCAAGTCGGATTCCATAATTTCCAGTAAAAAAGATAAATTATATTCAAATCTTATTATTTAAACCCTTCCATCCTGTATACCCGTTACCTTCTCAAACAAGTAGATTTTTAATGTAAGGTGATGCAACTCCCTTCTTCTCTCATGTCATGACTTTGTGTTTATTGTGCAGCTATTGCTTGAAAATGTCTATCAAGCATTCGCTTCTATGAAATTTGAAGTCAAATCCACATTGGAATTTGTCTGCCGGGGCTATTATGTACACAAAGGGTCATGGGGTCATCTTTCCATGGCTATCCCAAAACAAAGAATTATAAGAAAGCTGTGATCTCTCTCGGCCAACTAGGATTAGAATGATTCATGTTTCCTTCTTTGCAAGCATAGTATTCTTTAATTTGCTGGCTGTAAGTGGACTAGAGTAATCATTTGCTTTATGGTATTATAGAAGTGTTATTGGCTCAAAGTCAGAGGACCTGTTTCTGGTTTAATGGCCCAAGAGGAAAAAGAGAGGCCTTGCTGTTGTGCAAACACTGGTGTGTGCCTGTGCTCTCCCACTCACCGGAAGACTGAATATAGCTCTAGTTCCTCAGGTTCCAAACCCCTGGAGTCGAGCGACTTGTTTTGTCGTGTGTGCCACTGTGTAGAATCTGACCTAAGAGGAGATGCTGCCTTACGTTTGTTGGACATTTTCCCTCCATTCGAAGCAATTTATAAAATAAATAAGGTTGGTGAATTGACTGAGAAGTTTCCCAAAAGTGCTGCTGAAAAGGATGTAAATGATGGTGGAGAGAATTCTGGGTTGATTGAGTTTATTGGCCCTGATGGTGAGGTTTTTGTGTGTTCTGATCTGGAGTTCAGTTCATATGGTTATCAAAACACCCTAGTTAATCTTGGGTGCTCTTGCAAAAATGATCTCGCTCTTGCACACTATGCTTGTGCATTGAAGTGGTTTATTAGCCATGAATCCACTATTTGTGAAATATGCGGAACTGCTGCCAAAAATATAAGACCTAAAGACTTTGTAAAGATTGTGGCTTCTCTGAAGGAGTATGAATCATTAAGGGAAAAGACTGCAAGGGGTGAGCTGGCACAGATCCCTGCAGGGACAAATTCTGGTGTAGATCCTGACGCTTTAGCTGCTGTTAGGAGACAGAGACTTAATGAGGTCTCATTTTGGTTCAATCCCCAAAATAATGCAGTTGTAGTTCCACAGGAAGTTATAGCAGATCAGCCATCAAATGTCCCAACTGAAAATACTGTTGCAGTGGAAAATCCAACAACAACGTGGGCAGTGGAAGGTACTGGGATTCTTGTTGCCACGGGTTTGCTAACTGTATCACTTGCTTGGCTTATTGCTCCTCATGTTGGCAAGGTTTGTTTTAATCCTGTTTGGCATTGGCTGCTTAATAGCTGATAATAACTGTTGTCATCCACCTTTCATTGGCATAATATAAGTTTGTTGATGGATTTTCGTATCGCTTAAAAAATAGGCATTATTATTTCACTTCCCAGTTTACGTTGATTTTTTTTCATGACCAAAATGCTTACCGAAATGCTTCGGGTATCCGATTGACGACTGCTGTGTGATCTCTCAAGTGACAATAATATTTGTGCATTTCTTTTGCTTTCATTCCCTGTTCGATAACACTACTCATTATTTTGCTCGATAATGGCTCGATTATCATCATATGAAACAACCATGAACTTGAGTTAAATAGTCAAAGTGAAAAATTAAGCTTCACCATAAACACAAAAATTTGATTTGAGCTCGAGCTCGGCTCAAGCTTGAACTCAAAGGCGTGATGTAAGCTTGAGCTCGACTCGTGTTTGAATTTAATAAACAAGCTCAAGCTGGAACATAACCTGCCTCGGTTTGCTCTTTTGCAGCCTTGAGAAAGAGAGGTGGGAGGGAGTTGCGGGTGCCTTGATGGAATGAAGGATTTAATATTTTGCTTTTCATTTTTGTTAATATTGTAAAGTTGGGCGGGAGAGGTGCGGGATTTTGTGATTTTAACGAGATATGGTTCATATTTGTTAGGCATTATAATGCGAGATGATATGATTTGATTTGAGAAGGGGAAAACCATGAAAAAATTTGATTGGATTTTTTTAGATATATATGAATTAACTTTAGCAAAAAAATATTTATTTATATATTTAATTAGATAGTTAATAATGATGCTAAATTTCTTAATAACATATTTTTGTAAGTATTCTTGCTCAAAAGTTTTTTTGTAGTGCACATATATCGGATTTTGTGTCTTCGCCTCACACTTGGATAATCTTTTGAATTTTCTTGTGCAACAACTACACCATCATGGATGCTCTTTGTAGCTATTTTTTATGTTCGAGTCATGTCAACACAATCTTTTTGCAAAACAATTGATAGTTGAATTGTTTTGATATTTTTTATGCATTTCGAGCTGGACTTGCATAACGTGGCATCTAGTAGCCGGTTTTGTTGTGCTTTATCAAATCGATTACAAAATAATTATAAATTTAAACAGTGTTATTGCTTATAGTTTACATTGTATTATGACTTGTCAATCAATATTTATCTAGGATCAGTGCTATCCGTGTTATGTTTATGCAAGATATGATGGATTCTCTTCACACTTGGATAATCTTTTGAAATTTTCTTGTGCAGCGATGCCGCCATTATGTATGCCCTTTTTAGTTATTTTTTATGTTCGAGTCATGTCAACACAATCTATTTGCAAAACAATCGATAGTTTAACTGTTTTGATATTTGTTATGCATTTCGAGCTGGACTTGCATGACGTGGCATCTAGTAGCCGGTTTTTTCGTGCTTGATCAAATTGATTACAATATAATTATGAATTTAAACAATGCTATTGCTTATAGTTTACATTGTATTATGACTTGTCAATCAATATCTATCTAGGATCAGTGCTAGCCGTAATATGTTTATGCAAAATATGATGGATATCACATGGTTGTTTTAATCTGCAAGTAACTTTATTAATAACTCTAATATGATTCATCTTAATTCCTTGATGTTTCCCCTAATTATGTTCCTTCCATAAAAGCTACACTGTAAAAGTTGGGATAAGGAGTTTAATGTGCCCCTTAATCGAACCATTAAAAAAGCTAGATCAATTAAGCACTGTTGAAATTGAAGAATGAGAAAAATTAATATGATCTTTGAAAATGTCAAAAAAGCATAGCCAAATTTAGGAACAATAGGTCTATTAATAAATACATGCTTTAGACATTCAATATGATAACAACACTGACATTACGAAGCTAAATAAATACCCTTACTTTGCAGTAATGAATCTGCAAAAATAAAACCATGGATTATATGCAAACATAAGATTGAGTATGAAACATAAATATTATCACTCCTAACAAATTGTAGAAGTGGATGGACAAGTAGAAATAAATTTGATAGCATGCCAAACTTAGAAACGAAGCACCCAAAGACGATTTAGTAAAAAGAATGACATTTTTTGAAGAAATTAAAAGGAAACATTTATAGTTTTATCAATCCTCAATGAAGGAAAATCCATCAACTTAGGCACATTCCAATGAAAATCTAATTAGAACTCTTAAACTAATATCTTCAATAGTATTCGAACCTAAAAGCCTGTCAATGGAACCAATTCCTAACCAAATATCTTGCCAAAAGGAGCAACAAACATTGCCGATACCTCATTGAATAAACTTTTATGCTTTCTCTTTAATGTTGCAGAACCATTTCCAAATAAGGAAATCACCAATGTTGTTAAAGAATGATGGAAGATGTCTATTTGAATAATATTCAGTACCTATGAAAATTGCCTGTAAATAATCTTTTTTTCTACAAATCCATCATATCATTATTATGTAAACAATTTTACTAATAAATCCTTTTAAATCAAAGACTGCCCTTTGAAAATTTGCCATAATATTTACAACAAGAAGCCAAATTAATTTTTTTATTAGTGGAAGTAGAGCCTCATAAAAAATTGTTAAAAAATTTTTCAATTCTACAACAAATCAAAATTTTTAGACGCAAGGTTTGTAATAAATGAAAAGGTATGGAATATATAATACTTTGAATGAGGGTGTACTTACCACCATACGAAAGCATTTTAATTCGTAACCAGAGAATCTCTTTTTAATTAATAAAATTAGTTTATTGAATAAAAAAATATTTTTTTCTGCCTTTATTCAAAGGAACACCCAAGTATTTAATAAATGAGAAAATTTAATAATATGATTAATAAACAATATATGAGTTGCTTTCCTATCCTTAGTGTTAAGGAAACCACTTCTATTAAACTTAATCATTTGATCATTATCCTCAAAAGATGAAAGGAATCTTTTCAGAATCATAAAAGTAGCAATACTCCCAATGACAAAATCATCAACAAAAGATGAATGTGAAATAGGGAAATCTTTCTTTGGTTCTATAATTTGAACGAGGTTGAACATTGAATGTATAAATCAAACCTCATAAAAAAAATTTCAATGTAAGCCATCATAAGCCTTTGAAATGTTTAGTTTGTAAATTATATTATGACCATGTGTTTTAATATGCAAATCGTGAGTCAATTCTCGGCCCAGTATTATATGAAAATTTCAAAACTCGGATTGAACTACAACGATCTTTAACAAAACAACAACAACAACAACAACAACAAACCTTTATCCCAATAAGTGGGGTCAGCTACATGAATATTTTTTCTCCACAGCATCCTATTGAGTGTCATATTTTCAATTAATTCTAGTAAATTAAGACTGATTGATTTTTAAAATATTTTCTTAGACAAAAATCCAAAATTTTAGAAATGATATTATTAAACACAATACAAAGACTAATAGGCCAAAAATCCATCCATATTTTTAAATCTTTCAATTTAAAATAAGAGCGATGGATGTTCCAATAGAATCTTTATGCAATTGACTATCAAAAAAAAAAAAAAAAGAAAAGAAAATGTATTGCTTCTTTTGCATACTATTCTTAATCACATCCCGACAATTTTGAAAATACAAAATTAAAAAACATCAGGGCCCACAATAGTATCTTTATCCAATATTAAAAATGACCAAATGGGTCTCTTCAAAAGAAGGGATGTTAAAAAACATTATTTTTCTAAGAATTAACTTTGGGAATCAACTTAAGATCTTGAATAGTAAAGTTTCTAGACAGTTTAAAAATATTTAAAATAATCAAATGCAAAATTATCATTGGAAATAACATCAGCGAGCAACTCACCATTACAAAGTTTAATTTTATGAATTTGATTTTAAGATTTCGTCCTTTTAACAAAATTATGAAAATACTTTGTAGTTTTATCACCTAAAAGAATTTTAGAACTAAATTTTTGTTTGTAATGAGTTTCAACAATTTCTTGAGGTTCAAGTATGTGCTTTTTTGTCTTGAAAAAAGTTAGCAGAATTGATGCTGCTTTGATAGCCAAGAAAAAAAAAGTTCTCTAAGGGTCCTTTTGGGGCAGCTTATTTGGTGCAGTGACGTTTTGAAAACGCACCTGACCTGTTTGGGTAAATTGCGTTTTGATAGATTATGCGTTTTCAAAACGCTGAAAACAGTGTTTTTACACCGCACCTATTTAGGTGCGATGATAGCTTTCTGGTAGCGGTCTGACTTTTCAAAAAAAATAAAAATTTGTATCTGCCACCGCATCTAGCTTATCAACAGATTATTTTTAATCAGCTTATCAGCGAATTATTCAATAAGTTTTAGCTGCCCCAAACGGATCTTTAAATGAAGTACATTCTATTTTGCTTCTAAAATTTTATCAAAAAGATTTGCAAAGCAATTTTTATTCCGTATTCTAACGACTTGCTCAAGTCTCTTAAATTTTTAGTCATAATTTATCCATCACAGACAAGTGACTGGATCTGAATAAAAGAGCATTCAAATTAGTGTTCACAATTTCTAAGGAAAAGCATTCTTGAACCACACATTTTGAAATCTGAAAGGAACCATACCAATGAAACAATGATTTTTAATTTTAAGCAATTATGAAAAATGATCAGAACCAATAATGCTAGGATGATTAGCATATGCACTTGGAAAATGATTCAAGCAAAAGGAATTAACAAATATTCTATGAAGACCAATATATTACAGTTATTAGTAAAATTATGTTCTTTAAAACCAACATCCTTAAGAGCACATTTCATATAGCATGAATATCATCCATTCAAGGCCTCTAAATACAATTGACAAAAGAAACAATGTAATCCCATAATAATTATCTACCAACTCTAGTATAACTTGCATGAATAAGATAATAATAATAAAAAAAAGAAGAACTAAAAACTTTTAAGTACAATGCTTGTACATAATCATTATAAACATGTATTAGAAATTCCTCCTTCCAAAAGCACAAAATCTTATTAGAACAATTAGCACATGAACCATAAAAACCCAAAAATTTTTATCTAAGAAATTTTTCTACAAGATATAAAGTATTACAAATGAACCAAAATTCTCATATTATGAGTCCAGCAAAGGTTTTTATTCCAATCCAAAGATTGAAGCTCCATGAATTAAGGAATGGAATTAGTTTCTGCAAATTTTTGCTAGTACCATTCAATAATAAACGATTCAATTTGTTAACTTTCTCATTGTCATTGCTTCTACTGCATTGGTATTTCACTGCTGGTTCTCCATTTTGAAAAAGGTTTTCTTGAATGTGCAGAAAACTGCAAGAAATGGTTTCCATATTCTTCTTGGAGGTATAATTGCTTTGACAGTTGTGATCTTCCTTAGATTTGTAAGTTCTAATTTTCCCCTTTATTAATTTGGTAGTTTTCCTATTTTTCTGTTAGTGCTTTTCTGATATTTCACAAGTGCAGCAATATTGTATGATAAAAGGTCTTAGCTTGTCTCATTACTGGCCTAACACCTTAAACAATTTAAGTGGCTCTGCACTTGATGTTTAAATTGAGTCAAATTTTTCTATTTTCTTAAATCTCCACAAACTATTATTGAGGTCTTCTATTTATTACCTATTTATATTGAGACTTGCAATTTTTTTATTTGCCGGGTATGAGAATAAATTTAATAGAGGGGACTTCAACTACTAGATGTGGAAGATTATTTTTATCAAAGAAAGCTTTTAATCTTTTAAAAAGATCAACACCTTTTGTTAATGATCTAGCTGAGTGGGAGTTGATGGACAGGTGAAGGCAGATAAGCATTCAGGTTTCTTACCTGTCCCTAACCAAGAATATTACATTTGTCATTCTCAGTGAAAATACCAGAGCAAGATGATGAAGGAAGACATTATTAGTTTCAGTATAAATTTTTAATCTCAAAATTTATTTTTAAATCCCTTATTGTTGAGCACGTGAAAGAGTTAAACTTGCTCACAAGTTGGTTAAGCTTTGTGGATATCATTTTTGTCGTTATTATCAAAAAGATTCTACACTCTAGTGACTTTGGCATCAACACATCATATGGATCAAATAAAATTAAACTAAATGATGCTAGAAATCTTCTCCTCGGTGAAGAAATTTGGTGGAGCAAGGCAGGTGAAATCCCTTCGCCTTCTACTTTGTATAATGATAACTATAGTTTGACCTCTAACTGAAGACACTTGTCAAGCAAGAGGTAGATATAAGTCTTGAAGTAAGAGCCATCACACACGCTATAAATAAATCCCAAAGTTTCTCAAGTGTGTTAGAAATGTAGAATGCTAAGACACATAATAAAGTTATGGCCAAAGAAAGCAGGAGTAAGTGCGAAAATAGNTTAATTTTGGTTTGCATTTTTTGCTGTCAAGTCGGATTCCATAATTTCCAGTAAAAAAGATAAATTATATTCGAATCTTATTATTTAAACCCTTCCATCTTGTATCCCCGTTACCTTCTCAAACAGGTAGATTTCTAATGCAAGGTGATGCAACTCCCTTCTTCTCTCATGTCATGACTTTGTTTTTATTGTGCAGCTATTGCTTGAAAATGTCTATCAAGCATTCGCTTCTATGAAATTTGAAGTCAAATCCACATTGGAATTTGTCTGCCGGGGCTATTATGTACACAAAGGGTCATGGGGTCATCTTTCCATGGCTATCCCAAAACAAAGAATTATAAGAAAGCTGTGATCTCTCTCGGCCAACTAGGATTAGAATGATTCATGTTTCCTTCTTTGCAAGCATAGTATTCTTTAATTTGCTGGCTGTAAGTGGACTAGAGTAATCATTTGTTTTATGGTATTATAGAAGTGTTATTGGCTCAAAGTCAGAGGACCTGTTTCTGGTTTAATGGCCCAAGAGGAAAAAGAGAGGCCTTGCTGTTGTGCAAACACTGGTGTGTGCCTGTGCTCTCCCACTCACCGGAAGACTGAATATAGCTCTAGTTCCTCAGGTTCCAAACCCCTGGAGTCGAGCGACTTGTTTTGTCGTGTGTGCCACTGTGTAGAATCTGACCTAAGAGGAGATGCTGCCTTACGTTTGTTGGACATTTTCCCTCCATTCGAAGCAATTTATAAAATAAATAAG
>JXCR01106863.1:99777-115022 GCA_002079205.1 Phalaenopsis hybrid cultivar | reverse complement strand
TACTGTTGCAGTGGAAAATCCAACAACAACTTGGGCAGTGGAAGGTACTGGGATTCTTGTTGCCACGGGTTTGCTAACTGTATCACTTGCTTGGCTTATTGCTCCTCATGTTGGCAAGGTTTGTTTTAATCCTGTTTGGCATTGGCTGCTTAATAGCTGATAATAACTGTTGTCATCCACCTTTCATTGGCATAATATAAGTTTGTTGATGGATTTTCGTATCGCTTAAAAAATAGGCATTATTATTTCACTTCCCAGTTTACGTTGATTTTTTTTCATTACCAAAATGCTTACCGAAATGCTTTGGGTATCCGATTGATGATTGCTGTGTGACCTCTCAAGTGGCAATAATATTTGTGCATTTTTTTTTGCTTTCATTCCCTGTTCGATAACACTAATTATTTTGCTCGATAATGACTTGATTATCATCACATGAAACAACCATGAACTTGAGTTAAATAGTCAAAGTGAAAAATTAAGCTTCACCATAAACACAAAAATTTGATTTGAGCTCGAGCTCTGCTCAAGCTTGAATTTTATAAATAAGCTAAAGCTTGAACCCAATGGCTTGATTTAAGCTTGAGCTCGACTCGTGTTTGAATTTAATAAACAAGCTCAAGCTTGAACATAACCTGGCTCGGTTTGCTCTTTTGCAGCCTTGAGAAAGAGAGGTGGGAGGGAGTTGCGGGTGCCTTGATGGAATGAAGGATTTAGTATTTTGTTTTTCATTTTTGTTAATATTGTAAAGTTGGGCTGGAGAGGTGCGGGATTTTGTGATTTTAACTAGATATGGTTCATGTTTGTTAGGCATTATAATGCGAGATGATATGATTTGATTTGAGTGGGGGAAAACCATGAAAAAATTTGATTGGATTTTCNTGATTTTAACTAGATATGGTTCATGTTTGTTAGGCATTATAATGCGAGATGATATGATTTGATTTGAGTGGGAAAAAATTTGATTGGATTTTTTTAGATATATATGAATTAACTTTAGCAAAAAATATTTATTTATATATTTAATTAGATAGTTAATAATGATTCTAATTTTCTTAATAACATATTTTTGTAAGTATTCTTGTTCAAAATTTTTTTTGTAGTTCACATATATCGAATTTTGTGTCTTTGCCTCACACTTGAATAATCTTTTGAATTTTCTTGTGTAACAACCACACCATTATGANATATATATGAATTAACTTTAGCAAAAAAATATTTATTTATATATTTAATTAGATAGTTAATAATGATGCTAATTTTCTTAATAACATATTTTTGTAAGTATTCTTGTTCAAAATTTTTTTTGTAGTTCACATATATCGAATTTTGTGTCTTCGCCTCACACTTGAATAATCTTTTGAATTTTCTTGTGTAACAACCACACCATTATGGATGCTCTTTGTAGCTATTTTTTATGTTCGAGTCATGTCAACACAATCTTTTTGCAAAACAATTGATAGTTGAATTGTTTTGATATTTTTTATGCATTTCGAGCTGGACTTGCATAACGTGGCATCTAGTAGCCGGTTTTGTTGTGCTTTATCAAATCGATTACAAAATAATTATAAATTTAAACAGTGTTATTGCTTATAGTTTACATTGTATTATGACTTGTCAATCAATATTTATCTAGGATCAGTGCTATCCGTGTTATGTTTATGCAAGATATGATGGATTCTCTTCACACTTGGATAATCCTTTGAAATTTTCTTGTGCAGCGATGCCGCCATAATAGATGCTCTTTTTAGTTATTTTTTATGTTCGAGTCATGTCAACACAATCTATTTGCAAAACAATCAATAGTTTAAATGTTTTGATATTTGTTATGCATTTCGAGCTAGACTTGCATGACATGGCATCTAGTAGCTGGTTTTGTTGTGCTTGATCAAATTGATTACAATATAATTATGAATTTAAACAATGCTATTGCTTATAGTTTACATTGTATTATGACTTGTCAATCAATATCTATCTAGGATCAGTGCTAGCCGTAATATGTTTATGCAAAATATGATGGATATCACATGGTTGTTTCAATCTGCAAGCAACTTTATTAATAACTCTAATATGGTTCATCTTAATTCCTTGATGTTTCCCCTAATTATGTTCCTTCGATAAAAGCTACACTGTAAAAGTTGGGATAAGGAGTTTAATGTGCCCCTTAATCGAACCATTAAAAAAGCTAGATCAATTAAGCACTGTTGAAATTGAAGAATGAGAAAAATTAATATGATCTTTGAAAATGTCAAAAAAGCATAGCCAAATTTAGGAACAATAGATCTATTAATAAATACACGCTTTAGACATTCAATATGATAACAACACTGACATTACGAAGCTAAATAAATACCCTTACTTTGCAGTAATGAATCTANATTAATAAATACACGCTTTAGACATTCAATATGATAACAACACTGACATTACGAAGCTAAATAAATACCCTTTGCAGTAATGAATCTGCAAAAATAAAACCATGGATTATATGCAAACATAAGATTGAATATGAAACATAAATATTATTACTCCTAATAAATTTTAGAAGTGGATGGACAAGTAGAAATAAATTTGATAGCATGCCAAACTTAGAAACGAAGCACCCAAAGACGATTTAGTAAAAAGAATGACATTTTTTGAAGAAATTAAAAGGAAACATTTATAGTTTTATCAATCCTCAATGGAGGAAAATCCATCAACTTAGGCACATTCCAATGAAAATCTAATTAGAACTCTTAAACTAATATCTTCAATAGTATTCGAACCTAAAAGCCTGTCAATGGAACCAATGCCTAACCAAATATCTTGCCAAAAGGAGCAACAAACATTGCCGATACCTCATTGAATAAACTTTTATGCTTTCTCTTTAATGTTGCAGAACCATTTCCAAATAAGGAAATCACCAATGTTGTTAAAGAATGATGGAAGATGTCTATTTGAATAATATTCAGTACCTATGAAAATTGCCTGTAAATAATCTTTTTTTCTACAAATCCATCATATCATTATTATGTAAACAATTTTACTAATAAATCCTTTTAAATCAAAGACTGCCCTTTGAAAATTTGCCATAATATTTACAACAAGAAGCCAAATTAATTTTTTTATTAGTGGAAGTAGAGCCTCATAAAAAATTGTTAAAAAATTTTTCAATTCTACTACAAATCAAAATTTTTAGACGCAAGGTTTGTAATAAATGATAAGGTATGGAATATATAGTACTTTGAATAAGGGTGTACTTACCACCATATGAAAGCATTTTAATTCCTAACCAGATAATCTCTTTTTAATTAATAAAATTAGTTTATTGAATAAAAATATTTTTTCTGCCTTTATTCAAAGGAACACCCAAGTATTTAATAAGTGAGAAAATTTAATAATATGATTAATAAACAATATATGAGTTGTTTTCCTATCCTTAGTGTTAAGGAAACCACTTCTATTAAACTTAATCATTTGACCATCATACTCAAAAGATGAAAGGAATCTTTTCAGAATCATAAAAGTAGCAATACTCCCAATGAAAAAATCATCAACAAAAGATGAATGTGAAATAGGGAAATCTTTCTTTGGTTCTATAATTTGAACGAGGTTGAACATTGAACGTATAAATCAAACCTCATATAAAAAATTTCAATGTAAGCCACATAAGCTTTTGAAATGTTTAGTTTGTAAATTATATTATGACCATGTGTTTTAATATGCAAATCGTGAGTCAATTCTCGGCCCAGTATTATATGAAAATTTCAAAACTCGGATTGAACTACAACGATCTTTAACAAAACAACAACAACAACAACAACAACAAACCTTTATCCCAATAAGTGGGGTCAGCTACATGAATATTTTTTCTCCACAGCATCCTATTGAGTGTCATATTTTCAATTAATTCTAGTAAATTAAGACTGATTGATTTTTAAAATATTTTCTTAGACAAAAATCCAAAATTTTAGAAATGATATTATTAAACACAACACAAAGACTAATAGGCCAAAAATCCATCCATATTTTTAAATCTTTCAATTTAAAATAAGAGTGATGGATGTTCTAATATAATCTATGTAATTGACTATCAAAAAAAAAAACGAAAATGTATTGCTTCTTTAGCATACTATACTTAATCACATCCCGACAATTTTGAAAATACAAAATTAAAAAACATCAGGGCCCACTATAGTATCTTTATCCAATATTAAAAATGACCAAATAGGTCTCTTTAAAAGAAGCAATGTTAAAAAACATTATTTTCCTAAGAATTAACTTCGGGAATNAAAAAACATCAGGGCCCACTATAGTATCTTTATCCAATATTAAAAATGACCAAATAGGTCTCTTTAAAAGAAACGATGTTAAAAAACATTATTTTCCTAAGAATTAACTTCGGGAAANGAGCGATGGATGTTCCAATAGAATCTTTATGCAATTGACTATCAAAAAAAAAAAAAAAAGAAAAGAAAATGTATTGCTTCTTTTGCATACTATTCTTAATCACATCCCGACAATTTTGAAAATACAAAATTAAAAAACATCAGGGCCCACAATAGTATCTTTATCCAATATTAAAAATGACCAAATGGGTCTCTTCAAAAGAAGGGATGTTAAAAAACATTATTTTTCTAAGAATTAACTTTGGGAATCAACTTAAGNAAGCCAAATTAATTTTTTTATTAGTGGAAGTAGAGCCTCATAAAAAATTGTTAAAAAATTTTTCAATTCTACAACAAATCAAAATTTTTAGACGCAAGGTTTGTAATAAATGAAAAGGTATGGAATATATAATACTTTGAATGAGGGTGTACTTACCACCATACGAAAGCATTTTAATTCGTAACCAGAGAATCTCTTTTTAATTAATAAAATTAGTTTATTGAATAAAAAAATANCCATATGAAAGCATTTTAATTCGTAACCAGAGAATCTCTTTTTAATTAATAAAATTAGTTTATTGAATAAAATTTTNGAATAGTAAAGTTTCTAGACAGTTTAAAAATATTTAAAATAATCAAATGCAAAATTATCATTGGAAATAACATCAGCGAGCAACTCACCATTACAAAGTTTAATTTGATGAATTTGATTTTAAGATTTTGTCCTTTTAACAAAATTATGAAAATACTTTGTAGTTTTATCACCTAAAAGAATTTTAGAACTAAATTTTTGTTTGTAATGAGTTTCAACAATTTCTTGAGGTTCAAGTATGTGCTTTTTTGACTTGAAAAAGGTTAGCAGAATTGATGCTGCTTTGACAACAACAAAAAAAAAAGTTCTCTAAGGGTCCGTTTGGGGCAAGCTTATTTGGTGCAGTGGCGTTTTGAAAACGCACCTGACANTTTTTGTTTGTAATGAGTTTCAACAATTTCTTGAGGTTCAAGTATGTGCTTTTTTGACTTGAAAAAGGTTAGTAGA
The DNA here is from genome assembly GCA_002079205.1 of Phalaenopsis hybrid cultivar. Classification (NCBI taxonomy): domain Eukaryota; kingdom Viridiplantae; phylum Streptophyta; class Magnoliopsida; order Asparagales; family Orchidaceae; genus Phalaenopsis; species Phalaenopsis hybrid cultivar. The sequence goes on along the minus strand of JXCR01106863.1, from coordinate 109,619 downwards.
ATTGATGCTGCTTTGACAACAACAAAAAAAAAGTTCTCTAAGGGTCCGTTTGGGGCAAGCTTATTTGGCGCAGTGGCGTTTTGAAAACGCACCTGACCTGTTTAGGTAAATTGTGTTTTGATAGATTATGCGTTTTCAAAATGCTGAAAACAGCGTTTCACACCGCATCTATTTAGGTGCGATGATAGCTTGCTGGTAGCGGTCTGACTTTTCTAAAAAAATAAAAATTTGTACTAGCCACCACATCTAGCTTATCAACAGATTATTTTTAATCAGCTTATCAGCGGATTATTCAATAAGCTTCAGCTGCCCCAAACGGACCTTTAAATGAAGTACATTCTATTTTGCTTCTAAAATTTTATCAAAAAGATTTGCAAAGCAATTTTTATTCCGTATTCTAACGAGTTGCTCAAGTCTCTTAAATTTTTAGTCATAATTTATCTATCCTAGNACCTTTAAATGAAGTACATTCTATTTTGCTTCTAAAATTTTATCAAAAAGATTTGCAAAGCAATTTTTATTCTGTATTCTAACGAGTTGCTCAAGTCTCTTAAATTTTTAGTCATAATTTATCTATCCCACACAAGTGACTGGATGGGAATAAAAGAGCATTCAAATTAGTGTTCACAATTTCTAAGGAAAAGCATTCTTGAACCACACATTTTGAAATCTGAAAGGAACCATACCAATGAAACAATGATTTTTAATTTTAAGCAATTATGAAAAATGATCAGAACCAATAATGCTAGGATGATTAGCATATGCACTTGGAAAATGATTCAAGCAAAAGGAATTAACAAATTNGATTTTTAATTTTAAGCAATTATGAAAAATGATCAGAACCAATAATGCTAGGATGATTAGCATATGCACTTGAAAATGATTCAAGCAAAAGGAATTAACAAATATTCTATGAAGACCCATAAATCACAGTTATTAGTAAAATTATGTTCTATAAAACCAACATCCTTAAGAGCACATTTCATATAGCATGAATATCATCCATTCAAGGCCTCTAAATACAATTGACAAAAGAAACAATGTAATCCCATAATAATTATCTACCAACTCTAGTATAACTTGCATGAATAAGATAATAATAATAAAAAAAAAGAACTAAAAAATTTGAAGTACAATGCTTGTACATAATCATTATAAACATGTATTAGAAATTCTCATTCCAAAAGCACAAAATCTTATTAGAACAATTAGCACATGAACCATAAAAACCCAAAAATTTTTATCTAAGAAATTTGTCTACAAGATATAAAGTATTACAAATGAACCAAAATTCTCATATTATGAATCCAGCAAAGGTTTTTATTCCAATCCAAAGATTGAAGATCCATGAATTAAGGAATGGAATTAGTTTCTGCAAATTTTTGTTAGTACTATTCAATAATAAACGATTCAATTTGTTAACTTTCTCATTGTCATTGCTTCTACTGCATTGGTATTTCACTGCTGGTTCTCCATTTTGAAAAAGGTTTTCTTGAATGTGCAGAAAACTGCAAGAAATGGTTTCCATATTCTTCTTGGAGGTATAATTGCATTGACAGTTGTGATCTTCCTTCGATTTGTAAGTTCTAATTTTCCCCTTTATTAATTTGGTAGTTTTCCTATTTTTTTGTTAGTGCTTTTCTGATATTTCACAAGTGCAGCAATATTGTATGATANGGTATAATTGCATTGACAGTTGTGATCTTCCTTCGATTTGTAAGTTCTAATTTTCCCCTTTATTAATTTGGTTGTTTTCCTATTTTTTTGTTAGTGCTTTTCTGATATTTCACAAGTGCAGCAATATTGTATGATTAAAGGTCTTACCTTGTCTCATTACTGGCCTAACACCTTAAACAATTTAAGTGGCGCTGCACTTGATGTTTAAATTGAGTCAAAATTTTCTATTTTCTTAAATCTCCACAAACTATTATTGAGGTCTTCTATTTATTACCTATTTATATTGAGACTTGCAAANTAAATCTCCACAAACTATTATTGAGGTCTTCTATTTATTACCTATTTATATTGAGACTTGCAATTTTTTTATATGCCTGGTATGAGAATAAATTTAATAGAGGGGACTTCAACCATTAGATGTGGAAGATTATTTTTATCAAAGAAAGCTTTTAATTTTTTAAAAAGATCAACACCTTTTGCTAATAATCTAGCTGAGTGGGAGTTGATGGACAGGTGAAGGCAGATAAGCATTCAGGTTTCTTACTTGTCCCTAACCAAGAATATTACATTTGTCATTCTCAGTGAAAATACCAGAGCAAGATGATGAAGGAAGACATTATTAGTTTCAGTATAAATTTTTAATCTCAAGATTTATTTTTAAATCCCTTATCGTTGAGCACGTGAAAGAGTTAAACTTGATCACAAGTTGGTTAAGCTTTGTGGATATCATTTTTGTCGTTATTATCAAAAAGATTCTACACTCTAGTGACTTTGGCATCAACACATCATATGGATCAAATAAAATTAAACTAAATGATGCTAGAAATCTTCTCCTCGGTGAAGAAATTTGGTGGAGTAAGGCTNTGGATCAAATAAAATTAAACTAAATGATGCTAGAAATCTTCTCCTCGGTGAAGAAATTTGGTGGAGTAAGGCAGGTGAAATCCCTTCGCCTTCTACTTTGTATAATGATAACTATAATTTGACCTCTAACTGAAGACAATTGTCAAGCAAGAGGTAGATATAAGTCTTGAAGTAAGAGCCATCACACACGCTATAAATAAATCCCAAAGTTTCTCAAGTGTGTTAGAAATGTAGAATTCTGAGACACATAATAAAGTTATGGCAAAAGAAAGCAGGAGTAAGTGCGAAAATATAAAAAAAAAAAAGAATGTTGATATGGATGACATTCAAGATGTATTGATTTTCAGTACTAATAGTTTAAAGGAATCCTAGGCATTGATCTCAGGTCTATCCTTTAACTCTTCCGCTTATAATGAACTAATTTTAAATTACACTTGAAATTATCAAAAGGTATTTATGCTTGATGATGAACCTATAGTCATTTTGGGGATCAGTGATATGATACATAAATATGCAAATGAACTACTTGAAAGCTGCATGAAGTTAGGCACATTCCTGACTTATNAAATCCCAAAGTTTCTCAAGTGTGTTAGAAATGTAGAATTCTGAGACACATAATAAAGTTATGGCAAAAGAATGCAGGAGTAAGTGCGAAAATAGAAGAAAAAAGAATGTTGATATGGATGACATTCAAGATGTATTGATTTTCAGTACTAATAGTTTAAAGGAATCATAGGCATTGATCTCAGGTCTATCCTTTAACTCTTCCGCTTATAATGAACTAATTTTAAATTACACTTGAAATTATCAGAAGGTATTTATGCTTGATGATGAACCTATAGTCATTTTGGGGATCAGTGATATGATACATAAATATGCAAATGAACTACTTGAAATCTGCATGAAGTTAGGCACATTCCTGACTTATGTGGTACACATTAGCTCGTTGAAGAATGGTGTAACACCATGTTCATTATTTTTATTTGAAACATTGCTGCACAGGTAATGGTGATAGCACGATGTAACAAAACTAGCATTTTTAATACAACTCTAACAACATGACTAATGTTGGTTGCAAGAAGCTTGAGTGTGGATTCAAACATTTGGCAACGAAGATTAGGCTATGCGAGCAAGAAAGTCTCAAGATTGTACACTCCAAAGACAATTTCATAGATTTAAAATCTCTTAAACCTAGCTTTTATGAAGATTGCATTCTGGAAATGCAGATACTGTTCAATTTTTATATGATCTGGAATATTGCTAAGAAGCAAGAAGCTAGTGTTGATACACTGATATCTTTGGATCATCCCTATGGCATGATTTACTTAACACTTTTATAGACAACTTCTTGAAGTTTTGAATTTATTTCATCAAAAAATCAATCAACATTATTGCTATTTTTGTAAGATGGAAAGCCTAGATGAAAATGAAATATCAAAGATTTGACAATGGAGAATGTGATGGGTTATAGTTTAGAATTAATTGCTTTTGAAGTGGCATTAGTATAAATAAAAAGAATCCCAAGAAGCTCTGCAAACAGTCACTGAAAGAATGAAGATGAGGCTACGATAGATATTTTGTGCTCTTTAGTAAGCACCATAATATACCTCATCAATCTAGGATCACCTGTAGCTCTTGATCTTAATGCTTGAACCAAAAATGAGGTATGCCTTTAATATTTGAAAGTTTCCTTTTTTCCCATTTCTATGCATTGATTAAATTGAAGACTAGTTCGACTTTATTGGTTGTGATGTTGATGATTTTGGCTACAGATTCTGAGATCTTAGGGTATAAAACAAACTTTGGGAGGAAAATACTAGCTTGCTTTATTACTCAGATATAGGGTACATATATATAGAGAAACTAAATCCTCTTAATTTACAAACTTACCAAATATATCTAACGTATATTTGAAAGTAAAGGTCATGAAATAAAAATAACAAAAAACATAAATAGGAAGAGAATAGAGCTAGTTAAGAGGTTTTCAAAAATATCTCCAAGTCCAACATTGGGAGATTGAAAGGTGGTCAGTTCTAGGATTCTCAAAATCTTTTTAGATTTTACACACTCCCCCTCAAGCTGGGTCGTAGATGTTGTACAGACCAAGCTTGATATTGAACTCTGAGAAGGTAATTAAAGGAGGAGCTTTGATGAAGACATCAACAACTTGCNGAGGCTACGATAGATATTTTGTGCTCTTTAGTAAGCACCATAATATACCTCATCAATCTAGGATCACCTGTATGTCACGGACTAACTTTCGTCAAGTCACCCGTGCGGCTTTAGCGCTCTCTCTTAGCACTAAATCAGCCTAATCACTCACAACACTGGTGCTAAGAGAGAGCGCTAAAGCCGCACGGGTGACTTGACGAAAGTTAGTCCGTGACANTCAACTATGTATTTGATGTTGAATACCCAATTGTATCCAATGGACTCCTTATCTTGAGAATGTTTAGTAAGAGTCCATGTATCATTATNCTCTACAAACAGTCACTGAAAGAATGAAGATGAGGCTACGATAGATATTTTGTGCTCTTTAGTAAGCACCATGATATACCTCATCAATCTAGGATCACCTGTAGCTCTTGATCTTAATGCTTGAACCAAAAATGAGGTATGCCTTTAATATTTGAAAGTTTCCTTTTTTCCCATTTCTATGCATTGATTAAATTGAAGACTAGTTCGACTTTATTGGTTGTGATGTTGATGATTTTGGCTACAAATTCTGAGATCTTAGGGTATAAAACAAACTTTGGGAGGAAAATACTAGCTTGCTTTATTACTCAGATATAGGGTACATATATGTAGAGAACTAAATCCTCTTAATTTACGAACTTACCAGATATATCTAACCTATATTTGGAAGTAAAGGTCATGAAATAAAAATAACAAAAAACATAAATAGGAAGACAATAAAGCTAGTTAAGAGGTTTTAAAAAATATCTCCAAGTCCAACATTGGGAGATTGAAAGGTGGTCAGTTCTAGGATTCTCAAAATCTTTTTAGATTTTACACACTCCCACTCAAGCTGGGTCGTAGATGTTGTAGAGATCAAGCTTGATATTGAACTCTGAGAAGGTAATTAAAGGAAGAGCTTTGATGAAGACATCAACAACTTGTTGACATGTCGGGATGTGGCTGAGTTGTATAATTCCATCATTAAACTTTTCAGAAATGAAGTGTCTATCAACTTCAATATATTTAGTCCTATCATGTGCAAATGATTCTTGGAAATACTTATAGCAGTTTGACTGTTACAAAACATATGCATAAGCTTATTGCTGGTAAACCCTAATTCCCTTAATGATTTTTGAATTTGGATCCCCTCACAAATTTCATAGGCGAGTGCCCTGATTCTACACTGCTTTTAGAAACAACTTATATTTTTACTTCTACATGTAACCAAATTTCCCCATACGTAGGAGCAATAACTTGTGGTGGACATTTTTTCAGTGAGTTCCACATTCCAGCTAGCATCAGTGTAGGATTCTACGTCTATGTTTCTAATTTTCTCAAATATTAATCCATAACTGGGAGTCTTTTTGAGGAACATCAAAATCTTGTACACCATCTCCAAATATTCTTCATTTAGGTTATTCATGTGTTGGCTCACAATCCTGACATGATATGCAATATATGACATAGTATGTTATATATATATATGAGTTTTTCTAACAATCTTTCTTATCTTCTCTTATCCACAAACATACTTTCTACTCTTTTGTTAGACTTATTGTTGGTATCCATTGAAGTATTAGCAGATTTGCTTCCAATAATTCTTATCTACTTTAGAAGATCTTGGATATATTTTCTCTGTGATATAACAATGCCTTTCTTGGTTCTTGCTACCTCCATAACAAGAAAATATCTCATTATTCCAAGGTCGTTGACTTCAAATTTAGTGGCAAACACCTCTTTGATTTTGGGAATTTTCTTTTCATCATCATCAGTCAGAATCATATCATGTACATATATTATCAGTGCATCAATTTTACCTTCCTAAAGCCTATGATCAGTTTGACATTTAGAATGTACATTAGATCTCATAATTTTATCAAACCTTTCAAACCATAGCCCTTTTGATTGCTTAAGCCCATAAAGAGACTTCCCGAGTTTGCATTACTAGGTGTTTGTTGGAATCATTCTCAAATCCTGGTTGTATCTCAATGTACACTTTTTCTCCCAGATTCTCATTCAAAAAGTCACTTTTTATGTCAAGTTAAAACAGTTTTCACTCTTTGTTAACTGCTAATAAAAGGAGACATCTGATAGTGTTCATTTTGACAACCAGTGCGAAAGTTTACTGATAGTCAATCCCATAAACGAGTGAAACTTTTTGTAATAATTTTGACTTTGAATCTCTCAATNATCGCGGAAGAAGCGCAGATGGGAACAGTTGTGCTCGGGTCGGTGATCGCGGGAGACGCGCGATGCGGGAGACGAGCGCGGAAGCGGACGGACGCAGACGCGAAAGCAGACACCGATGATCTTGAATCCGATATGGACGATCGGAGGGAGGCGCTATCGGTAGGAGCAGCGCTCGGTCAAGGAGGATCGCGGGAGAGAAAGACCGTGATCGAGCCTAGTGGGAGAGGCTTCTCTTTTTTGATGGCTCTGATACCATGTGAGTTTTGAATAACTTTCTTCTCCATGAATACATAGATAATTCACCTATAAATAGGCGTTTACAAGAGAGATAAAACAAGGAAAGAAATCTTCCTACAATTAAGTAATTCCTATAATTATAGAATAAACATAAATACCTATAATTAAGAATTACTATTTTTATACTATGACTAAATATAACAAGTACTAAATAACATTAAAGTAAATAATAATGAGCGTAATTCCACACTTCCCCTCAAGATGGGTTGTACAGATTGTACATGANTAATTATAGAATAAACATAAATACCTATAATTAAGAATTATTATTTTTATACTATGACTAAATATAGCAAGTACTAAATAACATTAAAGTAAATAATAATGAGCATAATTCCACAATTAGGTCTAGTGCTTGAATCTCTTCTTTAACTGCTTCATTATGCATTTTCAAGGGCTTCATCAAGCATTTGCACACAATCAAGGTTTGATACAAGTGCTCTATAGGCGGAGAATAATCTTCTAATTTATAATGGATTTGCCAACAAAAATTTTTATTGATTGATCATCCAAGATACCTAAGTTAAAGACCTCCCCTTTTCCTTATAGCTGGATCACAAAAAAATTATACCTTCACCAACATGTCTACAAAAAGCCACCTCAATGCCAAAACTTAAAAAAGGGTTTCAGGAGTTTTCAATGTAATTATGAGATTTTGGGAATTCTCCTCCTACATATTGGAATAGATTTAGAGTACCATTAAAAACCATTATAACGAAGATGTTTAAACATAATTTAAAATTTTAGAGGGACTTCAAATGTAGTCTTAGGCACATCATAACGGTAATAAGAGTATTGATGAATCCATTCACTACTATCTATATGAGAAAGATCATACTTTTTCTTTATGATCATCATATTCAACTTTTTTGTGGTCGATGCATAATCTCATGGTGCAATTTTCTTTATTACAAATAAAGTTAACGGTCTCTAAGGTGAAATACTTGGTCTGATGAATTCTCTGACAAGCAATTCTTGCAATTGTTTGTTAATCTCCTGAAGCTTTACAGTCACTATATTATATATCTTTTTAGAAATTGTAGTGGTATCCAAAACTAGATTTGTGGTTTCAATAATAAATCATTAGAAAAACTTGTGCATATTCTCGAACTATTAAGAATACTCTCTAAACTAGAAATATGTTTATCAGTATCCGCTACCTGACAAGATAATGAATACACCAAAGTAAACACATATTTTGGGCTTTAAAAGGAGGAGGCGTTTTTTTCAATTCTAGCAAGAGAAGTTTTTGTCCATAGCAAGGAAATGACTTCTTTTCCACTTAAGCTCCAACTCCCCTCTCATTTTAAAGATATATATGATTATTTAATAACATACCTCCATTATAAGTTTAGAAGATAGATATGCAAGTACATATGAATTTAGTGGTATGTATGTATGTTCATCATCCTTTATATATAATATATATATATTCTTGGAGTATTTTTTTGAAGTCCTGCAGAGCTAAACTAACCCAAAATCTTAAATTTAAAGACAACATTTGATAATCTCTACTTTTATCGCCTGCCCTCTTCATTTAATCAACCAAACCTATTCTTTGTTCACTAATCTATAGCTAAAAATTGCGCCATTCAATATCTATATTGAACTATAGCACATGGCTAACCTTTATGATCATAATTCTTATGCAGAATTACCCTTTTTTTTGTCACCTTAAATGTCAGGTGGTTCTATCAAGGATCAAATATGGTCCGGCCAGGTATTGGCCAATCCTAATCTTATTCTGGTTTCTTGTTTTCGGTATCTGGGCTTCGAGAACTCATCGCGCTCACAGTGCATGAAAAGAATATTGCTTTTATTTTTCTTTCTTATTTTTTTTTTAAAATTTCATTTCTATTTATTTATTTATTCATTACGCTATGGTGATGTAGTCATGTTATATTACTTCTACTAATTTTGTTGTGTGGTTATATTTCTGTACAGAGCTGGGATTGTGGCGTAATACTTCATGTAGTTATGCTCTGTGCAGGTCTAGTTTAGTTGCTTTAAAACAATGTATAATTTCATTTTTTAGTTCGACTTTTATTCCATTTGATTTCTTCTTAAGCACAAGAAAACTTTTATATAACTTTAATAAATCTAATCATATGTATATATCTATAAATATTTATTTCTATCTCAGTCAAAAACTAAGTAAAAATAATATTATTTACATTATAAAATAAATATTTAATAAAAACAATAATATTCTATGCAAGTTTCCTATGTGTTCTTCACATTTCTTAATTGAAGGCCTCTTTGTTAGAGATTTTTATAGCTCTTGTGTTTAGCAGTTATATGCAGAATCTGTATTTATACCAACCAATTACTATATATTTACATATCTAACACTTAAACTTTGCTTTTTCAGTTTTCACGATTACACTAAAATCTTTCATATGGCATTAAAAATATAATCATTTTAGTTCTAAAAAAATTAAAATGCATCTTTTCATGCTAAGATAAATTTATAATTTGGATGAAATTGTCTGCGTTCGAAATTGATCGTGTATTGTGTATTCGTGTTTGACTTGATTTATATATTTCTATTGTGTTCGGTTAGTTTATACTAATTAAAAAAATAGAAGGCATAAAATTATATAAGTATTAAAGTTATATATATATATATATATATA
>JXCR01106863.1:43215-99491 GCA_002079205.1 Phalaenopsis hybrid cultivar | reverse complement strand
TATATATATATATATATATATATATATATATATATATATATATATATATATATATATATATAATGAGTCAAATATGTCTTCTATTAAGTGATTTTTATTTGATTCAATATTAAGTCGCAGGCGGAGCAGATTCAAAGAATAATTCAACTCTAAATTGACACATATAGCATTGTTTTGTCTGACAAATAAAACGCTGCATAGAATATAGCTGAAACAATGCTTATTTATTCAAATCAATATTGTATTAATTCATTGATTTCTCGAAACAATTGAAGCCTCTTGAGCAAATAAACTTAAAATTAATAAGGTGAAGTAATTAACTCAACAATTAACTCCTACCAATAAAGCTGCAACTACCTGCCAACAGTTGGAGGGAAGAATTAATCCAAGATTCACTTTAGGGAGGTAGAAGATGCTCCACTTCACCAATGCCTTGTCTCAAATGCTATATGTTATTTCTTATTATTTATTAATGGAAGTTTTTGTCTTAAAAAGGGAGAATAAATCTTCTCCCATTCATGGCATTTACATACTTACCCACACAATTTTTAGATATTTACATGTCTGGCACCAACCTTTCATATTTAGGTACATAACACTCAAATATTTTACAGCACATGCAAAGTATCAGTCAAGAACATTTTAAAAGTGAAATACACCATTTCATGCATATATTGTTAAGTAATGAACGTTAATATCAACTTTCGGTGTTAGATATGTAAATCCATAAGATTTGTAGGTGTGGCATGAATGTAAGAATGGTAGTTATGAACACTTCATGCTTGAGACTTCCATGAATCATACTAACAAAATAGATCTACCAAAGAAGCTAAAAATTTTATTTTTTTATTTCATCTTAGAGACAGAGCAAGTCTCCCAACATCCTTTTGTTATATCCACATAAGCAGCTGAAACAATCAATCAGCAGCCATTCTTAAGGGCCTCCTGTATCACATTCCGCTGCTCCTCACTAAGTTTTGTCGGAAATCGTATCTGAAACCTGATCCTAAGGTCTCCTCTCCTATCCTTCTTGTTTGCTAGCGGCATGCCGTGGCCTTCCATAACCTTCTCATAACCTGGATGAATGATCTCATCGCGGAACGAAAGAGTCATCTTCTCCCCTGTTATGAGGAAGAAGGAGAAGGTCCAGCCGGTGAGGGCGTTCACAAGAGGGATCTCTATTTTCAGCACAAGGTCGTCACCAACTCTCTTGAAGAAAGGGTGCTCCTTTTCAGCTATCATGTAGATTACATCAGCTGGAAGGCATCCCGGTCGTTCATCACCCATTCCTTCAAACGTGATCTTCGTCCCTTTCTGCCATCCGGGTTTCACTTTGATCTTCTGTGTTTCTTCCTTTCGAATAACGGAACTGTCATTTAGAGAATTGATATGAATGTAAATATTACATTAGTTTACATTAGGAGTAAGTCCAGCCATGATGAGAAATAGTATGTATTAATACAATATACATATGTTGATATTGGCTTGGAAGTATTAGGGCCATCAAAAATCTGATTTTGAGGCGACCCGGGGTCGGGTCGAAATCAGCTCGAAAATTATTCGATTTAAAATTTTGGCTTGTCGCTCAGCTCGTTTATGTTGATCTGAACTTGATCCAAGCTAAAATTCTAATCAATTTTTGACGATTACTAATCTACAAGCTAAATTCACTAAATTCATAGCCTTAACATCAGTAGGGTTGTTAGAGATCCGATTTCAAGCTGATTGCAAGTCGGCTCTTAATCAACTCGAAAAAATTTGATCAAAAAATTTTGGCTCGTAGATCAACTCATTTATTTCGATCTGATCTCCATCCGAGCCAAAATTCAAATAAATTTTCAAGCGCTTAACGATCTTCAATCTAAATTCACAGTACTAGTAACTATAATCCTATATCCAACAAGCTCAGCCTAAGCTACAACCCAATTTTTATATATTTACATATCTAAAACCCAAAACTTGCTTTTTTATATTTATACCTCCAAAGTCTTCCACTTCACACAAAAAATATCACTATTTTAAATTTTAAAAAGTGAAATACACATTTTCATGCATAGGTAAGAAGGTATATATGTAAAAATTGAAGTTTAGGTGTTACACATACAAATGCATTGGAATTGAATGGTGTGCAAATATTTCTAAAATATGTCAAACAAGGCATTAACTGAAATATATTAAACATGAAATTTTACAATACATGTATAATAATTGATATAAATATAAAGTTTGACATTTTCAACTCTTCTCACTAGGACACACAAATTTAAGCTCTATGGAATCATTATAGTCATATTAATTACTGAGAAAAAGAGGAGCAGAGAAAAAGGAGTTCATCAAATATGAAATTGTTGACAAGGTAAGCACTAGACCAAGTCGTTTTTAAGATGCCAATATGGCTAAACCTCAAGTAGAATTCAGCAAAATTACCCTTTTTCTGCAATCAATTCATTTTTTAAAGACTTTTTTTTTTGCCACATCAATTAAAGCCAATAGTAGATCTTGCANATATATAAAATTAATGTGTAGAATGTATTATTATATAAATACTATAATAATTAATGTATAGAGTATATTATTATATCAAAATATATAATATTTTTTTTTAATTTTGTTCTAAAATGAGCCAAATATGTCTTCTATTAAGTAATTTTTATTTGACTTAATATTAAGTCGCAGACGGAACAGATTCAAAGAATAATTCAACTCTAAATTGACNACTTAGACATAAATATATATAATATATTATTATATAAATAATATATGTAATATATTGTTATATAAAAAGTTCAATAATTTTTTTTTTTCGAGCTATTTCGAGCCGAACACGAGTGAACAAATTGTTGTTCGTGTTTAACTCGTTTACATTTCGAGTTTAAAAATTTGTTTGTGTTCGGCTCGTTAGATTTAACGAACGAGCCGAACACGAGCTGCTCACGAATAACGAGCCAAATTGACAGCCCAAGCCGCAGGCGGAGCGGATTCAAAGAATAATTCAACTCTAAATTGACAAATTGACACATATAGCATTGTTTTGTCTGACAAATATAACGCTGCCTAGAATATAGCTGAAACAATGCTTATTATTCTAATCAATATTGTATTAATTCATTGAATTCTCAAAACAATTGAAACCTCTTAAGCAAATAAATTTAAAATTGATAAGGTGAAGTAATTAACTCAACAATTAACTCCTAGCATTAAAGCTGCAACTACCTGCCAACAGTTGGATGGAAGAATTAATCCAAGATTCACTTTAGAGAGGTCGAAGATGCTCCACTTCAGAAGATGCTCCACTTCACCAATGCCTTGTCTCAAACGCTATATATTTTTTTCTTATTATTTATTAATGGAAGTTTTTGTCCTAAAAAGGGAGAATAAATACTTACCCANCTACCATTAAAGCTGCAACTACCTGCCAACAGTTGGATGGAAGAATTAATCCAAGATTCACTTTAGAGAGGTAGAAGATGCTCCACTTCACCAATGCCTTGACTCAAACGCTATATATTTTTTCTTATTATTTATTAATGGAAGTTTTTGTCCTAAAAAGGGAGAATAAATACTTACCCACAATTTTTAGATATTTACATGTCTGACACCTACCTTTCATATTTAGGAGGAATTATTGCGTACGGACACCGCATGCATCTCTGCATGCGGTGTTCGATCCTGGCCGGTCAGGATTATTTCTATTTTTAAAAAGAAAAAATGAAAAATTTCAGGTGGGGCCCACCGAAATACATCAAGACCGTAAATCAGATGATTTACGGTCCGGATCGGACACCGCACCGTATAGAATAATTTTTCCATATTTAGGTACATAACACTCAAATATTTTACAGCACATGCAAAGTATCAGTCAAAAACATTTTAAAAGTGAAATACACCCTTTCATGCATAATTTGTTAAGTAATCAATGTTAATATCAACTTTAGGTGTTAGATATGTAAATCCATAAGATTTGTAGGTGTGGCATGTATGTAAGAATGGTAGTTATGAACACTTCATACTTGAGACTTTCATGAAGCATACTAACAAAATAGATCTACCAAAGAAGCTAAAAATTTGGNTGCGGTGTCCGATCCTGGCCGTAGATCACGGTGATCTACGGTCAAGATTATTTCTATTTTAAAAAAATTAAAAATAAAAAATTTCAGGTGGGGCCCACCGAAATACATCAGGAACGTAAATCAGGTGACTTACGGTCCGGATCGGACACCGCACACAAGCTGCGTGCCGTGTCCGATCCGTATGGAATAATTTTTCCATATTTACACTCAAATATTTTACAGCACATGCAAAGTATCAGTCAAAAACATTTTAAAAGTGAAATACACCCTTTCATGCATAATTTGTTAAGTAATCAATGTTAATATCAACTTTAGGTGTTAGATATGTAAATCCATAAGATTTGTAGGTGTGGCATGTATGTAAGAATGGTAGTTATGAACACTTCATACTTGAGACTTCCATGAAACATACTAACAAAATAGATCTACCCAAGAAGCTAAAAATTTTATTTTTTTTTATTTCATCTTAGAGACAGAGCAAGTCTCCCAACATCCTTTTGTTATATCCACATAAGCAGCTGAAACAATCAATCAGCAGCCATTCTTAAGGGCCTCCTGTATCACATTCCGCTGCTCCTCGCTAAGTTTCGTCGGAAATCGAATCTGAAACCTGATCCTAAGATCTCCTCTCCTATCCTTCTTGTTCGCTAGCGGCATGCCGTGGCCTTCCATAATCTTCTCATAACCTGGATGAATGATCTCGTCGTGGAACGAAAGAGTCATCTTCTCCCCTGTTATGAGGAAGAAGGAGAAGGTCCAGCCGGTGAGGGCGTTCACAAGAGGGATCTCTATTTTCAGCACAAGGTCGTCACCAACTCTCTTGAAGAAAGGGTGCTCCTTTTCAGCTATCATGTAGATTACATCAGCTGGAAGGCATCCCGGCCGTTCATCCCCCATTCCTTCGAATGTGATCTTCGTCCCTTTCTGCCATCCGGGTTTCACTTTGATCTTCTGTGTTTCTTCCTTTCGAATAACGGAACTGTCATTTAGAGAATTGATATGAATGTAAACATTAGTTCACATTAGGAGGTAAGTCCAGCCATGATGAGAAATAGTATGTATTAATACAATATACATATGTTGATATTGGCTTGGAAGTATTAGGGCCATCAAAAATTCGATTTTGAGGCGACCCGGGGTCGGGTCGAAATTGGATCGAAAATAATTTAATTTAAAATTTTGGCTTGTAGCTCAGCTCGTTTATGTCGATCCGAACTTGATCCAAGCTAAAATTCTAATCAATTTTTGACGATTACTGATCTTCAAGCTAAATTCACTAAATTCATAGCCCTAACATCAGTAGTGTTGTTAGAGATCCAATTTCAAGCTGATTGCAAGTCGGCTCTTAATCGAATCGAAAATGTTTGATCAAAAAATTTTGGCTTGTAGATCCACTCATTTATTTCGATCTGATCTCCATCCGAGCCAAAATTCAAATCAATTTTCGAGCACTTAACGATCTTCAATCTAAATTCACAGTCCTAGTAACTATAATCCTATACCCAACAAGCTCGGCCTAAGCTACAACCCAATTTTTATATATTTACATATCTAAAACCCAAAACTTGCTTTTTTATATTTATACCTCCAAAGTCTTCCACTTCAAACAAAAAAATATCACTATTTTAAATTTTAAAAAGTAAAATACACATTTTCATGCATAGGTAAGAAGGTATATATATGCAAAAATTGAAGTCTAGGTGTTACACATGCAAATGCATTGGAATTGAATGGTATGTAAATATTTCTAAAATATGTCAAACAAGGCATTAACTGAAATATATTAAACATGAAATTTTACAATACATGTATAATAATTGATATAAATATAAGGTTTCACATTTTGAACTCTTCTCACTAGGACGACACAAATTTAAGCTCTATGGAATCATTATAGTCATATTAATTACTGAGAAAAAGAGGAGCAGAGAAAAAGGAGTTCATCAAATATGAAATTGTTGACAAGGTAAGCACTAGACCAAGTCGTTTTTAAGATGCCAATATGGCTAAACCTCAAGTAGAATTCAGCAAAATTACCCTTTTTCTGCAATCAGTTCATTTTTTAAAGGCTTTTTTTTTTTGCAACATCAATTAAAGCCAATAACAGATCTTGCAAACTTTCAACAATTGTCTGAAACATTCTTTCAGAAACACATTAATTTAGCTTGTTTTGCTCTCTTGTGTTGGCAAGATTACAGTCTAGAAGGTGCTGCAAGAATTATAATTGTTGTGATATTAATATGAGTAATTGAATGACAAAGCAAATGATATTAAAAATTTCATTTTTTTAAATATAACAAATTTATTAAAATTAACATCGAATCAACTAAAATTGTTTGTTAAATAGAACATCTAAAATTCATAAAACCTCTCATGTTAAGTTGTTTTTCTGCATTCATACAATTGAATATTTTCAGACTGCAAAACCAAACAGCCTTTAATTAATTTTATTTCTGTTTTGCTTAAATAGAAACAGGATGCAGAAAACATTTACCAAATAAAGACTAATCCGCCATGTAAAAGACTCAAAGATGTATTCTTTTAAAGAAAATATATATCTTCCTCCTATATTCAGTGCTGCACCCTTAAGCAACACTGCTATCTCTTCAAATTCATTGAAGCTCTACTGCGCTGCTTTTAAATGCTGAGAATTCAGTAAAAGAACCCCAAAAATTTTTACAAAAAGAAAAAAAAAGTTGAAAGCCTCCAATCATCTTACGAGTTTAAAAACAAGAATTCAGATTCACAAGACATTCAGCATAATAAAAAGCTCAATCAGAATCTGAAACAAAAAAAAGTTGAGTGAAAGAATAAAATACCCATTCACAACAACATCTCTGTCAAAGCTGATTTCCTTCTTGCAGCCATTAAAAAGTTCCTCAAGCGTGCACTCCAGCTTCCTCTCCAAAGGCGGCGGCTTTCGCGACGCAGTAGCGGAATTAGAACCAAAGCCGGACTTTTGCGAAGAGAACGTGTGGTGCGCATCCTTAGGTTGGCTGCGAGGCTTCCTATCATCCTCCTCACCGCGAAACCTCGCCGCCGGTGCCGGAGCCGGCGGCGTGCTCCGGGAACGATTTGGTGCTCCTACTCCGCCACCGCTGTCATAGTCTGCAAATAGCGGTTTGCCCTGGATTTCAATAAGGGCCTGCTGTCCGCCATGAAAACCTTGAGAAGGAATGAAAGGGGAAAAGGAAAAGTAAGTAAAGTTAGGGTTTTGAAGTACCTCGTAGGCTTCTGCGATGGCTTTGAACATTGCTTCCGCTTCGGGTTTTGTGGAAATAGGATGCTTGTCGGGATGCCATTGCTTGACGAGAGTCTTGTAGGCTTTGCGGATTCGTTGAGGGGAAGAGTTCTTGGGTACGTTGAGGACCTCGTAGAAGTCCCGAGGTTTTCCCATGGCGGAATTGAAGGGAGAGGGGAACCCTAAAAAGTGCAACTTTGGGTTCTGCTTTTGCTGGAGTGATTGAAGAAGAGAGGTGGAAGAAAAGCCAGACTGAAAATAGGGAGAGGGCCGAGGGTCATTTATGGTAGGAGTGGAAGAGGGAGCGGATTTGAGAAAATATTGTCATATTTATAAAAAATGTGCTTAAATAATGGATGACTTTAATAGATTAAGTCATCACGCCACATATAAATGAAATTAGGTTAACTTGACCATTTCATGGATCATCATGGTATATACTTAAAAAGCATGTAATATTTTCTTCAAAAATTAACCTGACACGTCAACAAGATTCGAACTAGACTTAAAAAAATTCTTGTTCAGGTTGACTTAAATATTTTTTGAGTTGGGTTCGGGTTAGAAAATTCATCCCGTTTAATATTCAGGTCAAGTTCGAATCGACCTAATTCAGATTACATCATTTTTGAGTCGGAGCTGAACCTGATCTCTCCCAATCTCTCCCAAATTAACATCTCTAAGTATTAAACTTTGTCTTGACACACCAATACTACTCGAACTCGACTCAAAATATCTGGGTTCGGGTTGACCCAAATATTTTTCAGTCAGATTCATGTCATAGAATTTGTCTTGTTTGGTCGGGTTCAGGTTGACTCGATCCCGACCAGGCGGCCCTAATTGATATCCCTTGGGGGGAGAGGACTATAACCTCAAATCTGATCAAATTTTAATTTTTAATTTCTTTTGAACATATAAAATATAGATTATAATAATTTTTTTTTGGTAGCCGTTGCTCAATAGCTCAGCAACTCTTCAACTCATACTCAACAACTCATTAACTCAACAATGATACTCAATAGTTTAACAACTAGGTAACTATACTAAATAACTTTTCAAATTATCAATTTGACAAGCTTTATTAGGAGGCTAATGTTTAAGTTGAACAAATGATTAAATATCATTAAAAAATTATAATTTTAAATTATTAAAATAATTAAAAAATCTATATATGATTGATTTTAGTTAACATACTTATGTGATAATATTAAAATCAATATTTAGGAATTGATTACCAAAAAATTCCTTCAACTATTTTAAGAGTAAAGCATTAGGGAAATTAAATCAGATTGAATCATTTTTGGAGGGCTTTGATTTAGTTAAGCAATCAATTAATTTAAGAGATTATGCTTACTTAGGAAAGCTTCATTTAATATAACTTTTGAGTTTATTTCTCCAAATAAAAATATAATAATAATATTTGCATAATTATATGGGGGCATATATAGTCAAATTTTCTTAGCATTACTTCTAGTAATTAATCATTCAAGTTTCAAGCATTTCTTTCCATATGTGAATAAGTTTCAAGCATTTCTTTTAATAAGAGACTGTTTCTTTTTAAAAAAAAATACTAAAAGACCTTTGATTTTTCTTGCTTGGTCCTAATCTTCTTAGCATTACTTCTAGTAATTAATCATTCAAGTTTCAAGCATTTCTTTCCATATGTGAATAAGTTTCAAGCATTTCTTTTAATAAGAGACTGTTTCTTTTTTAAAAAAAATACTAAAAGACCTTTGATTTTTCTTGCTT
The DNA here is from genome assembly GCA_002079205.1 of Phalaenopsis hybrid cultivar. Lineage (NCBI taxonomy): Eukaryota > Viridiplantae > Streptophyta > Magnoliopsida > Asparagales > Orchidaceae > Phalaenopsis > Phalaenopsis hybrid cultivar. The sequence continues at coordinate 90,434 of JXCR01106863.1, read as the reverse complement.
GGTCCTAATCTTCACCAAAATAAATTGCATAAAAAAACTTTGTGGAACACTTTTAATTTTAGATTAACAATTTATGAAATTTCTATTCATGATATTTAGGACAATATTTGACTATATGCAATTTTTTTTTCTATCCATGATAGCATTTTTCTCCCTAGTCTCTTCTCTTTTGTTATTTTATCTCAATAAATTTTAACATGAATAATTAATTTTCTTATATCGATGAAAATTCTTTGAAGCAAAAATTTCTCAAAATCAATCTGGATGCATGCTTGCCAAGTTTATTATAGAAGTTATACATTTATTGNATCCATGATAGCATTTTTCTCCCTAGTCTCTTCTCTTTTGTTATTTTATCTCAATAAATTTTAACATGAATAGTTAATTTTTTTATATCAATGAAAGTTCTTTGAAGCAAAAATTTCTCAAAATCAATATGGATGCATGTCTGCCAAGTCTATTATAGAAGCTATACATTTATTGAGAGGTTTGATGGAAAAGTACGAAGGGAGTAAGGAGGATAGATTTAATTTTTTGTTTATTTAGAANGGTTTGATGGAGAAGTACAAAGGGAGTAAGGAGGATAGATTTAATTTTTTGTTTATTTAGAAAAATATTATGGTAAGGTTCTAAAATAAGAACTTCAGAGAGTTTTAAAAAATAAATGTGTTAATATTGCTTATATTTAATTAATTAGGGATTTGTATACTAGAGTTGTTACTTGTATTTGAATACAAGAAGGATTAACCAAGTATTTTCCTATTTCAGTTGGATTACATCAGAGATCCTCTTTAAGCCAAAATCTTTTTGGTTTAGTTATGAATGNTCTTTTCCTCTTTCAGTTGGATTACATTAGAGATCCTCTTTAAGCCTAAATCTTTTTGGTTTAGTTATGAATCTTCTTACTGGATATTTATAAGAGGATGTACATGTATGCATTTCACTGATGATATCTTTATTGTGGATAAGGCTAGAGAGAGAGAGAGAGAGTTAAGGAAAAACTTGATTTATGGAGGTTAACTTTGGAATCTGAAGACTTTTATTTGGTAGATAAAAAATTGAATACATGGAATGTAATTTTAATAGTAGTAGATCCAGTGGCTTGGTTATAATAATTATTGATCAAGTTATTAAAATGAGTAAACGTTTTGGATATCTCTGGTCTATGATTTAAATGAAAATCTTATTAGTAGAATTCAAGTTGGATGGTTGAAGTGGAGGAATGCACTGAGCCTATTGAGTGATAGAAAAGTAATGTTTAAACTTAAAAGAAATTTTTATAAGATTTTGGTGAGACCTATAATGATTTATGATGCAAAAGGTTGTCCTGTAAAAGAGAAGCATAAAATTAAGTTAAGTGTTTCAAAGATGAGAATGCTCAGATGGATGAGTGGCTTTACACTTAGTGATAAAATGTGAAATGAATATGCCCGTGAAAGGATTGGAGTAATATGATAAACAAGATTAGAGAGAGTCACCTTAGATGGTTTGGTCACATTAAATGTCAACCATCTGATAACCATATTAGGAGGGCATATGTTTTAAATTTGACTTATGTTAAGAAAACTTAGACATGTTGTATAAAAATGATCATAATTTATTAGAATTAAATGAAAATATGACACTCAATAGGACACATTAGAGAAATTGATTCATGTAGTCGACCCTACATAGTGAGACAACGACTTNAGAGATAGATAGAGAGAGAGAGAGAGAGAGAGAGAGAGAGAGAGAGAGAGTTAAGGAAAAACTTGATTTATGGAGGTCAACGTTGGAACCTGAAGGCTTTTATTTGGTAGATAAAAAATTGAATACATGGAATGTAATTTTAATAGTAGATCCAATAGCTTAGTTATAATAATTATTGATCAAGTTATTAAAATGAGTAAACGTTTTGGATATCTCTGGTCTATGATTTAAATGAAAATCTTATTAGTAGAATTCAAGTTGAATGGTTGAAGTGGAGGAATGCACTGAGCCTATTGAGTGATAGAAAAGTAATGTTTAAAATTAAAGGAAAGTTTTATAAGATTTTGGTGAGACCTATAATGATTTATGATGCAAAAGGTTGTCCTGTAAAAGAGAAGCATAAAATTAAGTTAAGCGTTTCAAAGATGAGAATGCTCGGATGGATGAGTGGCTTTACACTTAGTGATAAAATGGGAAATGAATATGCCCGTGAAAGGATTGGAGTAATATGATAAACAAGATTAGAGAGAGTCACCTTAGATGGTTTGGTCACATTAAATGTCAACCATCTGATAACCATATTAGGAGAGCATATGTTTTAAATTTGACTTATGTTAAGAAAGTTAGAGGTATACATAAAAAGACTTAGACATGTTTTATAAAAAATGATCATAATTTATTAGAATTAAATGAAAATATGACACTCAATAGGACACAATAGAGAAAATGATTCATGTAGTCGACCCTACATAGTGAGACAACGACTTGTTATCATTGTTGTTGTTGTATCAATCATTCTTTGATAGTCATCCAATTTAAGTGAGCTAATCGTAGAACTTATTAGGATCATAAACACTATCATAAGTTAAGGCATCTATTTTAACTTTTTTATTGGGTTCACTTGTGATGATGATTCCTAAATAGTAGACTCTAATAGGTTTTCAAGAATAGTCTCTCGTAGATGGGTGGCCATTTTTTATGGGTTTTTCAAAAAAAATTACTTCTAGAATATCAATTTAAATATGAGTTTGGGCAATTCTGATTTTTCATCCTAGTAGTTATGACCTATATTTGAGTGGTTAGGTTCATGATATTCTTTTGTAACTTGTGAAAATTTTCCTTATTATAAAAGGCAGCCTCCACTACCATCTTAACTAAGCTATCTACTTGATCATTGCTAGTTGATTTTGGTGGCATGCTCGCAGGTAGTGTATATACATAATATTATGCAAATATGTTGAAATATGTAGTAGATGTTCTAATTATAGAACGTGAGAGAGATGAATTTTTTTTCCATCATACTATAATTTTTGTAAATTTTATTTTCAAAAAAATGATATGATACATCATATTGACATCAAGGTTGGGCCCACAATCATAAGAGGTGGACCGAAATTGAGGCCCACAAGCATAGGAGGTGGACCAATTGTGGGGCCCACAAGTACCAAGGTAGGACCCACTACCAGGGCACAATCTAAAAGAGATGTTTCACATTCAAGTGGACCCATTATTAAGATCCAAATAAAGAGATTTAAAATTTAAGAAATTCTATGTTTATTCATTTGTATTAATGTTGTATTGTATTTATTTTTTGTACTTTATGCAAATTGTATAATGGTTTTGTTTACATGTTCGTTTGTGTGAACCTAAGTGTGATAGTCTTAATTTGTGAGCTAAACATAGATGATCAAGCCCCTATGAATAGTCATAGGTAGTGGGAAAGTGGGTGAGTGGCCATATAAGAGAGTGGAAAGAGTGGGTGTAGTGGGAGAAGTGGGTTGTAGTTATCAAAGTAGTGGGATAATGAGGGGCCATGTTGATTTGTGTGTGTTGTTAATTATATTTAAACGTGTTGCTTTGAATGTCAAATATATTATGTTATGAAGTGTTTACGTGTTGTTAAGAAATATTTTGTGCCAGTTTTTTTATTCTTTTCTATCCATTTTCATTTCACCTAAATTTCTTTTAATCCCCTCCACAAAGGTTGGCCAAAATTCAACATTTGTGATGGACTGCTACTTTCGTAGCAATCAACTATAACCTTTGCAGCTTGCTATTGCTATTATTGGCAATAATTATATTTGTTGCAACCCAATTAAGGCTATTATCACTGAACTATTATCATATATATATATATATATATATATATATATATATATGACAACTTTATAATTCCTTCTTCTTTAGTTATGAAGAAGGGCAGACCAATATACATAAAATCACAAAGTGGATTATTTTGACTAAGTTAGGTTTCGTGATTTTCTCTATTTTAAGGATTTTTCCATGCATGAAAATGATGGTGCCTTCTTTTGCTACTTTTGCATTCTTTGTGTGTTCTAGATCTTCATATAGTGCTAAGACATTAAATTATTATTCTACCACTACAAATTTTTGGCATGCAATAGTTTTGACACTATTTTTGGGAAACAAAGTCCCGTTGATAGCGTTCTTCACTTCTAGAATGGCTATCAAATAAAATATACGAGCTTCTTGATATAATACACTTCATTTTCCAGTAATATGCATCACCCAGCTGGTGAAGGAACTTCTTTTGCACCTAGTAAAGAACGTGTAAAATGAATGGATTCTAAAAATGAGATCCTCTAACTTTCATAAGAGGCTTAACAACTGAAGGAAGTATATACTGGAGGGGTGCATCTATCTCAAAACTTAATGATTAGAGATTCATAGCTAGCATCCCCTTCATGTACTGAAGTTTCTCCTTAGAAAGTTGATCACCTAGACACTGCTAACTCTGCACATCCATCCTATGTAGCCAAGTCTAACAACAAAGCTCCAACACTTTTGAAAAATTTAGCTCTATCTGTCATAATTAGTGACAAGTTATGACAGTCTAGTACTAGGAGAATTTCCTTTAAGGAGTAGAAATCATTCTTTAGCTAAACACCATTCTCAAGTATCTTCTTTGTTGGCTGAGATCATCCTTTAACACTATTTTAATAGAGTTCAAGGTCCCAAGCAGTGATTCCTATGATAGGACATTCAATTCTTATCAACACATCTATCACTGTGGAACCTTCATGCACTAATAATGATCGAGCTTCTGGTGCACTCTTTAATCAACTTCCTACTATTCTTAAATGCCAAGCATATACTTGATTTTATTCATTCACAAGAAGAATCATTCATTCCTTTAATAAGCATAATAAATTATTTATGGATCAATCAATTCATTGCAAATTTAAGATTATCAACAAATCCTCTCGCCCTTCTAAGATTCCTACTATCTTATGTTTAGGATTTCTAATTTTCAAATTGAAAGATTAATTTTATTTTGAATTGACCAATTTATTAAAAAATTAGGACTTATATTTTAATGATACAAGATCTTGGAAAAGCCCAAGAGGCGATGACTTATAATGTATCAAAATGCATCCAACAAGTACAATTTTTTATATTTCATCTACTATTATTTGACTCAATTTATTTTGTAAAGATAAATTATTATAAATACCCACTTCATAAAAATCTAAGTTCTGCCATTTGGCATTGTGACTGATGGAGGCCATAAGATCCAATGATGAGTTGACGATGTCAGCTCTTGAAGATCAAGACTTGCATTTTTTTAATGATTTTCAGAACTGCTTTCAGATATCTGATTTCATCGGGAAGAAGATTACCTTAAATTATTGGACTCTATCATTACCTTCAGCCAAGTGGTTACATCAAAAGAAATTGAAAAAAAGCTCATTCAGCCAAATGGCAGCAGAAGGAAACAGTAATCTCATGGCATCAGCCTAACTGTTGCCTTTATTGGCTAAAAGATAAATTTGAAAATCTTATGAAGTTACCAAATTAGGCTTTATGAGCGAAATATGAGGAGTTAATTAGTTATGTTTTATTGATTTTGATTTCTTATTTGGATATCTTGAACTTGCAGTGATTTGAGAGGAAGCCATTTGGAGGCTCAGGGGGCTCTTTTAAATGTCGAGAAAGAGAGGTTCAGTTCTCTGGAGCCGCAAGGTTTGCTCTTACATGATATTGACTTTGTATAACAAATAGAAGTGACAAATAGAAAGCTGAGGCTAGGGAAAAATGCCATTTTGTACTTAATAATCAGATTTAATATATCATATCATGTATATATATATTTATTTTACTTCAAAATATAAATAAAATAAAATTTAAGAAGCGCACCGAACCGCCTAAAGCGCGACGAACCGCCTAAAGCGCAAGAAGCAATTGGAACTAACACGAAGCTAAGACAAAAGCGTGAGAAGAACCGTCAGAAACCTGCTTGGAGCTAAGATAGAGCAAAAAAACCAAGCGAAGGAAAACCAAAAAGAGCACGACGCTAACATAAAGGTAGAGATAAAAGAAGATAAGAAAATATAACAAAAAAATAGAAAAACATAAGGGAAAAATAATAAACCTGAAACCAATCTGAGAGCAAAAATAATGAATTAGAAAAAACAGAAGAAACGAACATATATGTATCTAAGGACAGTTCTTTATGACCAGAAGAGAGCAAAAAATTGTTGCAAGGATAACAAATGGAGGCCAACAACAAGCAAGGGAAGAACTAATAGTATTGGCTAAGAGGTCAAAGCACAACAACCACCACCAAGCCTAAAAAAGAAGGCCATGAATTCAAAATCATGAGCACGCCCATAATAAATAAAGCCACCACCCAAGCCACCAAGGTCAACTAATACGACAACATAATCCCTTAACTAATAACTGCCAGTCTGAGCACCAAAAAATATATGCATATTTAGACCTATATTTTATACTCATTTTTTGTGATATTGCGCTTTAAAGAAAAATATTTTTTATGTTTTCTTGCAGGTTATTGATTTTTAGGACTTGAAGCAAAAAAGAAGCAAAAATGATAGAATTTAGAGTTAAAATGACGTTTTCGAAGAAATATTCAGCGCCGACAGCGCCAGGATGGATGCCGACGACGCAAACCTACAAAACTGAGGTCATAATATCTTAACGCCGACGACGCCATTTGACAAAGAGCGCGGAATTAATTCATGGGCCACTAGCGCCGACGAAGCCAATGTCGGTGCAAGACCTACTTCTAAAAGATTCGACGAATTTGGATGTTTTTGAAGAGTTTTTGGATGCACCTATTGGAAAACCGACATTAGGCTCTATTTAGGGCAAAATTTGATCAGAAAAATCTCTCTTATACTCCCCCAACCTCTTAGAGTCCATTAGTAATTTATTTCTTTAGAGTTTTGAGTTCTTGTGGCGAGTTTAAATGTGAATTCTTTTCTAATAGTTGTTAGAGAGGGAGAGAAGTGAGAGATTTCTTCTTCTTACATCTTTCAAGAGAGAATCAAGAGTATTGTAAAGAGAGAAAGAGTCCAGAAGAGGCTTTTCTAAGAGTGTTAGAGAATGAGAAAAGTGAGAGATTTCTTCTTCCTACATTTCCTAGAAGAGGCTACAAGAGGTGTTGGAGAAGGAGAAAAGTGAGAGATATCTTCTTCCTGCATTTCTAAGGAAAGACTATAAGGGATTTGCTTTGAGAAAGAGTTTCAGATAAGTGTTGTTTGTTTATTATTGTTGTATGAACTTTCTTTTATATATTAAATTTGTGTTTTGTTGTATCTTTCTCATGAAGTCGGAGTAGTTCCCTTTATCTTTCTCCCTACTCTGAGATATGGTGAAATGAAGAGATAATTTGGATGACCAATGTTAAAATATAAAACAAACTGTGATGGTTTTTCTACTTCGTTCTTAATTTACTTTTCGATATGACCAATTAAAATGTTAAAATTTGTTGTGAAACATATGATCCGGGAAATAGAGTATGAGTTCTACAACAAAATGAGAATCAAATTTAATTTCATGGAGGAGTATTTCGTTCATGGAATTAAGTGCAAATAAATAGGAAAATAAATATTGTTGGGTGTAGAATTAGAGATTTTAGGGTGACAGACTAAAATCTCCAATTTGATCTTAGTGTTTAAGAACTAAAATGATCGTTAGCCTTCAGGGGAAGGGAAGTAAGAGATCAAGAGTGAGAGCTAGTATCCTCCTAGCCTAACCCCAGATTTAGGGACTAAACCTGAGATTAGCCAATGATTCTCTATAACACTGAATCAGGATAGCGAATTAAAATTGCTCCTATTTGACACAATACAAATTTATACCATTTATTTCATCTCATTTTACCAAAAACTCATTGTAGTGGGAAAAATATTTTTTCATACTAGATAACTTCATCACATAAACATAGTTTGGTAGTTATTGTTTAAACTTTGCATTTCGGTTTTGCTAGTAGTTAATAATGTAGTTCTGATAATACATCAAATATTCGAAATTAGTGACAGTAATTTTATTTTATTGCTGTGAATTTCCTAGTTAATTTATCATCTCAAATTTAAACCTTCACCGTGAGATCGATATTTGGGGCTTAAACAGAAATTCCTGTATTACTTGATAATGATACATATACTTGCGTGGAATCCCTACATAAATTGCTTAAATTTTTTATTCATAAAATAACACATCAAGTTTTTAGCACCGTTGAAAAGTGGAGTCAACTTTATATATTTTGCAGAACTATATCATTCGGGATCACAACCATACTGCTAGAACATCATAACCATAGAGCTGAAAAACCATAAAAGGTGGAATAGTTATTATTTATCGCTTTCTTAATGCAACACTGATTCTATACTTCACTAAAGGGAACGTAACCATTAGCTGAAGTAGAGAACAACATTTTATCTTACAAATCCTCAAATAGTTTAAGTTGGGAGATTAGATCAATTAATCAGGAAAGAATGCACTCCGTAAGTAATTGGACATTCCACACCCCTATATTAAAAAATTGGTGAACTTTCCAAGAGAAAGTAGAATGAAAACTAAGCAAGGAGTTAAGTGAGCCACACCCACGCCAATTGTCTTGAAAAAAGATAAATGCTGCCTTTACCCAAACCCCACTTAATGAAAGCCTCCACAATCCATTTCTTTTTTACATAGTTTTTTACAAACCAAGAGCCACTGCTTTTAAATGAAGCTAAAGAAGGATGAGTATTAATGTAGTGTTTCCTACATAAGAACTTGACTCATAAAATAGTAACCATGTGAAATGACCACCAAAGTTTAATAGAGAAACAATGAGCTAAGTCTAAGAAGGACTTGCACCCAAGTCCTCCTCATCAACAGGGTAGCACAATTTATTCCAAGAGGGCCAAAGGAAGGAAAACTTTGAACTATTTGAACCTTAGAAAATTTTATTAATAATACACTCTAATTTAAGGCACACAAGAACAATAGGATTTATGGATTAGAAAATGTACATAGAAAGGGAGCATAACACACATTTGATTAATTTGTTTCTACCACCCATTGAAAGCAAGTTAAAGCCCCAACTATCCAACCTCTTCCACAATCCACTGAAAATATCATCAAATAGAAGTGAGTGCTTCTTCCATTTGAAAATGGGCACCCCAAGATACTTAATAGGGAGGAATTTAGTGGGAACATTGAAGATATTGGTGATCTTATTAACTTAAGAAAAAATTACACCTTTCCCTAAAATAAAACAACTTTTATTAAGGTTGAAATGAAAACCACTTAAACTTTTAAGGTTTTTTAACATTCTTTTGATAAGTTTGACAAACACAATAAAGCCAATAGAAATGATGAGGAATTCATCAACAAAAGCAAAGTGAGATATGCTCATATCACACTTAGTTATAAAAGGACATATTTTGTGATTCACGTAATGAAAGTTAAGGGACCTAGAAAGATAGTCAACAAAAATAATGAACAGACCAGAAGAAAAAGGGTCACTCTGTCACATACCTTTATTAGACTTAAAGAAGCTGCAAGACTTATCATTAGTGAGTATAGAAAACCAATAATTATTAATAGAGTTAGCTATAAGGGTTATAAACTTGTCCAAAAAATCAAACTTCTCAAGACTTGATAAACATATTCCCAATTGATATTATCATAGTCTTTAGAGATATCCAATATAAGAATTTAATTTTTCCCACGAGCCTTTAAATGCAAGTCATGGACAAGCTCTTAAGAAAATAAGGTATTATCCACAATGTTGCAACCTTTAACATACCCCTTTTGATTCTCTGAAATAATAAATGAGAGAATATTTCCTAGAATCTTAGATAAAATTTTAGAAATTAATTACTAAGGAAGTTACATATGCTTCTCCAAACCCTAAACCCTTTAAAAGTGAAAAAGTGTATTTCACTTTTAAAATTTAAATTTGTGGCATTTTTGATGTGATATGAAATATCAGGGTGTTATAAATATGAAAGGTAAAATAAATGTGTTAGATATGTAAAAGTATAGTACTTGTATGGTTTATGTGTATTATGCACAAATATTCTATTTTGGATTAAACATAAACTTTGGTTATTTCACATAACTTAAACCCACATAATATTTGGCTTCAAGTATGATTTATTGAATTAACTATGTTTAATGAAAAGAACCATACAATCAATAGCTTGCCTCTCAAGGCTTATTTTCGAATTGATATTTGAATGACACCTTGATATTGACTATATCTATTGACATTCAAGCTTGTCCCATGAGGCGTTATAAAGAATAGTACAATCAACTGTATAACAAATCCTTACCTTATATTCTATTTATGTAATTGTAACACATTTCTACTGTACTTAAAGTGTAAATATGGATCTATTAAGTCATTCAAATTACTTTAGTTATCTTGGCATGACACAATATTTTCATAAGTTATCACAACCTCATTAAATGAGATGTTCATCTTAATGTATTTATATGCTCAATCGTCTTTAGAGAATCGTGAGAAATAAATTATAACTTGAAGACTCAATAGGTGATACATATCTGTTACATAAGGCTACTAATTTCTATTCATACTATGTTGAGCAAAAATAACCCATTGATGAAGCTATATGTATAATGCTTTTGCACTTTGGGAATTTTATGTTTGAACAATAAAGTGAAGCATCAGAGAAATGCATTTAATGTTGCCTCAATGACTAGAAGCTTGTAGCAACAATTTTCTATGTTCTTCTCAATTATGACAAAGTTTAACCCTTATTTAAGTAAAATATATTATTTATTATTAGTTGATCAACTTTATATCCCAAATATAATATTCACATAATTATTAAAATTATAATTATGCAACCAAGTTATTTGTGAGTTAGTAGAAGATTAAAAAGAGTTTCCAGTATGGTTTAAATTGTACATAAGTTCTACTAAGTACACACATTACTTTTATGTTGACTTAATTATGTACACCTGCTTATTGTAGCACTTAACAGGTTCATGATTGATCAGAACAATGAAGTTACAGATCAAAATTTGCAAGATCGTTCTTGAGGGTCCAAACATATCATAAATATGTGGCCAATTTCTTATGTTAATAGCTATATATTTCTCACAAACTCTAGGTTCGAAGGAAGATAGATAAATAAGTCGAGTGTTTGTGTTAAAGAAGAAAACCAATTCAGATGACTAAATAGACTACCATGGGGATATTCAAAAATAGTGCACTTATAATATGCTGACACTATTGGGCAAAGTGTATTTCTGCTCTTATATTCCTAGTTGACGAACAAAAACATATAATCCTTGAAACCTCACTAAAATTTAAATGGCTATAAAATATGTTAATTTTTTTCTATTCATTCTAACACATCGAGTTAGTTAATTATCTTAGATACCCTGTTAGATTATATTAGAAAGTAAAATGAGTAATGTTCACGAAGATTAAGCCTAAAGAGACTATTGATGTTCAAAATATTACTACACATGCACATCAGAAAAAAATAAATGTTAAATTTTTGCACGATATCTCATTTTATTGAGTAGCTAATAAGTTCAGATGATGCTAGTGACACATATGAAGAATTAAGTCATTTGGGGATAAGCCTGATGATGATATAGATGAAAAAAATTTAAATTTAACCTCTAGCTGCTCAACCCATGAAAAAGAATAAGATGTGTACGCAATTTTCAATTTATTTTTCTTACTTGTATTTCATATTTTTAATTATTGTATTATGTACTTTTATTTCTTATATTTTTCTTACTTTTACTTGTTATGTTTTATTTTACTTTTTTTTCTTGTACTTTATGCTTTTACTTCTTATACATTATGATGATGACAAGTGTTAAAAAAGTTTAATGCACTCCTTAGACTTAATATCAATGTCTATCATCATCATTACTTAAAGTTGACATATTACTATTGTTTGACATTAACCTTATTGATCTTTTATATTTTCTTTTTATAATGTAAAAAAAAAAGTAAGGCTACTTTATGTTGGTCAACCTCTAGTGTTCCTTGTCAGTCATTCCTTAAGAGAGGATATTAGTAGACACAATTCATAGATATAAAGAACTTTAGAGAGATTTATTAGTACTTTAAATTAAAAACCAATATCAATGGTTACTATCAAACTATATTGACACTTGTCATTACCATCACTTTAATTTAACAAGTTACTGACATTTGTTATTAACCTTCTTAGTTAGTTGACGTATTATTTTATACCACTTGATGCTACCTAAACTCTAACATTTCATATCAATCCTAACTCGTTACAAACTAAGGGGTAAACTCAAAAGTTTACAAGTTTTTAACAGAAGTCTTAGGTTTTCTAATTACATGTATTCCATGTATAAGGAGAATAATTTAACAGATCATTTATAGTCTTCTAATGTCTAACATCTATCCTTTAAATAGTTAATTTTCCTTTTTATAAGAAACTATTTAACCATTTTACTAATAATCGCATGATGTCCAATATTCCTAATCATTTCTTGGTTAGTGCTTATTAATGTTTAATGTTTAGTAGCCATAGATGTCAACCATCATTGCTACTAATGTTGGATAAGTATTTACCACTAATATTCAACACTCACATCCATAGTCAATAGACTATTCTTATAAGGTGAATGGTTGATTAACCTAATAAACATTGCTTGAAATTTGATGATCTCAATTTGCTATTTTCTGGGAGTGTTAAATTATATTAACCATAAACACTATAAGCAAACCTTTCTTTTATAACAGTAATGATTAAGTTCACCTTCAATTATTATATAACATTTGATTTTCTCATTTAAATACCACCTAACACATATGAATGTATCATGTTTGTTAGTTATTAATGCCCAATGCTTACCTTATTGTGCTAATTATACCCTCTTCAAGGACCTAAGAAAACTATTAAACATCACCCAACTTATGACTTTTACAATCCACCGTCATATGATATATAATATTTAAGATCTACTATCACATGAACTCTATTGATATTTAAATTCTATTAGCTATCAAAATTTCTCGCTTACTCTCACAATTACAAATTTTTTCTCATTTTAAGAGAATGACGGAGCGTACCATTGGGCTATCACCAAATACATTGCAACAATTTTCTTGTATTCGTATTTCTCCTCCAAATAAAAGAAAAATCTGATAAACCACCAACCACCATGAAATGTCCAAGGGTCTTAAAAAATAATTATCTAAAATTTGTTAATTTTTAATGACTATCAACCATTGATATGTAGTGCCCACTATTTTCATAATTCATTTACCCTCATAAGGATAACAACTAAAAAAATTACTAGTCTTTGATGCATGTCTAATGTATTAGGTTGAATGTTGTTTGATTCTTAACAATTACTCTTAATTATTAGTTAAGAACACAAGATACTAGCCTTCCTTGTCACTAATAAACATTTTTATAAGGAGATTTATCAGGAAGATCATCTGTCATAACCTATCATTTAAAATTCTGGATTAACCATCATACGAAACTTATCAGTTTTAATTGATATATATTTTCCACTAATGCTATACTGGCTACTTTTTAAAGCATGTAAGTCTTTTAATCTAGATATGTGTCATGTTATTTAGACTTAAGTAGCTCAATCGTGTTTGGCCTTGAAAGTCACAAATTAAGTTTGCATCCATTACTATATGTTTAATTTCTAGAATGTGTGTCATATCACCATAATACCCCACAACATTCATGATCTTAAAATTATATTGTGTTAATAATATTTTCTTATTCATTTTACATGAGAATGCATGTAATGAGCAAAAAAAAAAAATTCAAACATTTTATGTGGAATCATACCTATGAATGCCTCACATTTTAAAAGTTCACTGATGTAAATTTTTTTTAATCAAAATTTTATGTCAAGAAATGCATTATGTAATTGCATTAAGTTCATTCAAATTGTCAATCTTGACAAGTGTGTGTAGCAAAAATTGAAAAAATGATCTTTTAAAGAAAAATGATTGAGCAAACAATTGTATGTCACTCAAAAGTGCAAAAATCTCTATTGATTGGCATGCTACACATCCTTTTGTTTGATATTTTTCAACGACTGATATTTGCTTTATGAGTTTGCGACATTTCCTTATAAAATAGAATAAGTAGATCACCAATCATTGTTTGATGTCCAATATTTATCGATTTTCATTTGAAGCATATCAATGGTTAATGTTTGTTAGCTATTGATGGCTGATGCTCACCTTCATGTTTGTTGGCGAGGTTGTGAAAATTGAGCCCAAAAGGAGAGGTTCAAGGTTCTAGATTTCAATTGGGGTTAAATTTTGGTTTGAACTAGATTACACAATAAATATCAAAATTATTCTAATAAGATTTAAATTATTTAATAGTGTTATTTTAATCAATTTAATATTTAATATTNAAATTTTGGTTTGAACTAGATTACACAATAAATATCAAAATTATTCTAATAAGATTTAAATTATTTAATAGTATTATTTTAGTCAATTTAATATATAATATTTTCAAAATACTTCAATTTTTGATATTTTGATATTGAGATATGACATTTCAATTATTTTCTTAACTAAATCTTTTATCTATAACAATTTGATTGAAATAGAAGAGCCAAAAAATAATTATTAGAATCACTAGATTCTTAAAAATTAAATATGATTCACTGATTAATTGATCAGCCACCATGTCGAGCCGATTTTTTACCAATTATGTTTGGAATTAGGTTTGGATTTGGGTTGAAATGAGTAGAGGACCAGTTCATAGTTGAATTAGTTACTTCAATCCAATTTCTAAAACTATGTTCGTCGATCTTCATAAGGAAGGAAAACAACTGAGCAAATTGCAATCATTTCTTAATATATATTATCTAATGACACATGATGTCTGCCTCTATTTCCACTAGTATCCCGTATAATAATAAAAACAACTAAGAGGACCATCGATCATTTCTAGACATTTGATGTTCTTTGCCAACCCATGTTTGATGCATGCCAATGTCCAATCTTTATCAGGTGCTAATGTTTGATATCCTTTTTGGATTGCTTTTATGCTCTCCTATAAGAATAACAATCTAGCAAACTAATAGTAACCTTTAAATGTTTGATGTTCCTAGTCTTGTCACCCAATACTTTGCAATTGTTGACACTTGATGTCTGTCAACTTATAACATCCTATGCCCATTTTTTAACAAGTGGTATCCCTTTATAGAAGGAGTGTCACTGAGATCACTATTATTTTTTAATGCACAACTTGGGGATCTAAAACCTTTTATAATTCCATATATATATATATATATATATATTATAATTCTTATTTGCTATTTGCTATGTTATACTATGGCTTCTCTTATTTCTTGAAAGAATATTATTTATGATATAAAACTTATATTAGTAGGAAAACTCATTTTAACTTCTTTATTATTTTTCTTAATGGATTTCTTACATAAAGTTGTCTTATGTTCTCTCTTAACTTATTTATCTTTGTAAGATTTTTGTTCAATATTACATCTTTATAACTATAAACATTTGAGCATGCAATAATACAAATCAATATTTTTCCTAGAGAACTATTATTATGTAGTGGAGGGCATACTATCATTCAACATTTTTGTCATTCAATAATCCTAATCATACATATAGAGTTTCACTCTTTGACCATTCTTCTTTTTTCCCAAGACCAAGTTGTACTTTCGAGTTGAAATAAATGAGGCAGAGAGCATATTGGGACAATTTTTTGTTTGGAATGTTTGAATAAGATTCACGGGAAGAAGATACTTATAATTATATGAAATTATATGCTTGTGGTAATGAAGGACTTATAAATGAAGGAATATTACATCTTTTGTTCTGAGGTATATGAACTTCATGTACAATAAGGTTATACACATTATACAACAATCTGTATAATGTGTACAACTGCGATGAGCAAGAACTTCTATTATATGTGTGACAGAGGAAATAGTTCAAAGATATCTAGTCCCCAAACTATGAATGGCTACGAGCATACAATCATATGTAGTTTGTGGGATGGTTGATGCTATATTGGTGCGAATTCTGACACTACTTGCACATTCTTTCAAATTTCATGGTATCCTTATGTAGGGTCAGCTAGAAGTAACATTATTGTTATATCCTGCCGACCAATGTTTTTCTTTCAGAATTACTCCCACATTCACCAAGATGTAATTCTCTCACTATGTCTTCCATTTTGTTCTTTTTGAGGTATCTTAAGTATAACGATGTGGCTGGCCTTCAAAAAAGTCTTTATTAATCAGTAAATAGTGGGCAGCTTTATCCTTGAAGCATTTTAGGTATGTTAATTCATAGGCGATGTTTCCATTTTTATGGAGCAAGATGTATGGGTCTACCCAACTCTTTCTTCGCTCAAATTCTATCTCTATTGCTTTGGCTTCTTTGAAGGATAGTCAGTTAAGTTTCAGAGGTGTTTCTTCCCTTACATGGATGCACTTATATAGGTTATCCTCCTAATTATCTTCTTGTGAGATGTACTTGATTTTAAAGTTTTCAAATTTTCCTATCTCCATCTTAGCTTAATGAGATATCATTCCATTATTTCATCCTTAAATTTGAAATGCATATTTACATGATTGATCACCAATTGAGAGTCAAATTTCATAAAGAGGTGACACAGACCCATCTTGTAAGTGAACCTAAGCCCGATTATCAAGGTTTTATACTTGACTTGATTATAGGTGGCTTTGAATCCCACTTTTATTGAGTGCTACCAATGACCCCCAATTAGATTTGTTGGAACCAAACCGAGCCCTGCCCTAGTATGACTAGACACTTTCTAGATATACATGACACATGTTTGGTTGTAGGTCATCATTTCATTTAGCTTGCTTGGCGTAGAGAAACTGTCTAGGATGTTGGATATGGCTTGAGCATTGATGAAAATTCTGAGCACATAAGAGAGATTAAAATCACAAATTTCCAGAACCCACTTAAGGAGTTGACTAGTGTTCCTATTTAGCAAGGGCTGGCTTGAGCAGATGATCAGTGATGATTTTGACTGGATGCATTTGAAAGTTAGGTGGAGCTCGCGGGCAAAAATAATAAGGGATAAGGTTAAGTTTTCCATAATTAGATACCAAAGCTTGGTTTCTTGGAGAACTTGGCTGGCATAGTAGATTAGGAACCACTTCCCTTCCTTTTGTCAGACTAAAACTGAGCTGATGGTCTTGGGTTGGACTCGTAAGTATAGAAAAAATTCTTTATTCAGTTTAGGTTATTAGAGGAGTAGTAGTGAAGCTAAAAAGTTCTTTATTTTCTTGATTGCTTATTCAAATTCATTTGACCAACTGAAGCTTTTTGCTCGTTGTAAGGTTTTGAAGAAGGTGGTGCACTTGTTGTCTGAATTTGAGATGAAATGCCTCAACCTTTTGATTTGATTGATCAGTTTTTTGGACTTCCTTGGAATTTCGAGGGGATGACATGTTCATCAATGCTTGAATTTTTTTTTTGAATTGGCTTTACTTCCTTTAAAGTTCAGGAGGTAACCCAATAATTTTCTTGTGGCTATGTCAAATGTACATTTAAGTTCATGTTAAACTTTTTTAATATTTCAAAAGTTTCTATTACATATTTGATATGTTGCTCAGGTGTCCTACTTTATACTAGAACATCATCAACACACACCTCAATAAATTTTATTTATGTTTGGCAAAGGTTGCATTCATCAGTTGTTGGTAAATCACTCTAATTTTTTTAGACCCGAAGAGCATTATATTGTAATAATACAATCCCTCACAACCTCACTAGTGATGACTATCATGTATGCGTTGGCCATGTGTATTTTAATTTGGTGGTAGCTTGAGAAAGTATTTTGGAAGCTCATCACTAAATGACTGACTACTGTGTCTACGACAACATCAATTATTGGCAGAGGGTAAATATCTTTCAAACAAGTGATGTTTAGGTTGGTGAAGTCGATGCATATCCACCACTTGTTACTAGCATTCTCAACCATAACTATAATGGATACTCATTCTAGGTACAAGACTTATATGATGTAGCTGGCTTTCAACAGCTTCTGCACCTCTTCTTGGATCAACTTAGCCAATGTGGCTGCCAACCTCATTTTCTACTTCATTTGTCAGACCGTTGGATTGATGTTCAGATGATGATGGGCAACATTGATTAACACCCCATGAATCTCAACAGTTGACCAAGAAAAATTGTCTTGATGAATTCAAAGTCTTAATCGTCTCATCCTTTTGACATACATCAAAAGCATAACTTAGGAAATTTTTTTGACATATTCATCGTCATCTATAAGAACCTTTTGGGTGGTCTCACTGGACATAAGGCCTTTCCCTCGTCGGATGTCAAGTTCAAGTAGTTCTTGGTGAATGCTTCTAACTGCAAGGAGAGAAAGTACAACATTGCTCCAAGTCACCTTGGATAGCTATTAACTCCTCATCGCCCAAAAATTTCCCAACTACATAAAATATTAGGTGACGATAAAAAAGGAATTGAGTAAAGAGAGACAAAAGATAATGTTGTATGTAGGTGGAGAGTTGGCTACAAGGAAATCTACCATGTTAGTGAACTGTTTATCATTTTCTCCCCAAGCGACTAGCGGGTCGAGGATTCCTAGTGCTTTTTTTTTTCTTTCTCCAGGGAACTTGTAGATGATGTTCACCGAGCTCTTGGGCGTGGCTGAAAGATGGGATGTGCTCAAGCTCATCTTGTTAAATACCTACTTGAAGATGATGTTCACCGAGCTCTTGGAGTTTGCTAGTATTCTTCCAATATGATAATTGGCGAATAGGGCATTGACAACGATAAAAACATTGCATGGGTTTCCCTTTGGAGGTAATTTAGATTTGGTAAAAGATATGGGAGGGTGCAAGATGTGTCACAATGCTAGGGCGGTTGCACACAATTCACCCATTGGAAACCTCTTCAAGTTGGCTTTGCAGGATGACTCTGTCGTGATTGTGTTGATTGAAAGAGTTTGTGTTTGTGCTCTTTTTTGTCATAGATGCGCACTTAGGATGGTTATTTTGTGTAGATTATACTTAAGGAATCTAACTCTATTTTATCCAGGTGGCCAAATTAAAATAATTTAAACTAATCATATTCTCTATAGGTGTTTGTTAACCAGTGCCCTCAAGCATAAGAAGGACATACTAAAGCAAGAGGCTTGATGTCTCAAAACGCCAAGTCCACATGCATGCTTTACTTATGGCTTGTTAAAGTGTCTTTAATTTCTCTGTTTAACTCTGCTTTGTAGAGTTTTATATTATTTTTTTTCCAACTAAATTCAACATAACTAGGCTGAGGCCGGGGGGTATGGAATGAGCGAGCGTGAGCCACTATCCAATGATTCCTGGTGATGCATCGAGGACTTGAACCATGTTGATGATGGGAAAAAAAGCATTTGGTGTGTAAGAGCCTACAAGCCGCCGCTCTAGGCGCAGGAGCTCATTCATATTGATGCTCACATTTCTTTTTAGACTTTCATGCATTGCAGTGAAAGGGATAATCTAATCTATGAGGATCACCTCCCTTATGAGGTAAAGTCTACCATTCATAGGTGACTTGACTTTAAAACTTTTAAAGTATGCATTATTTAAAAACTTCATAATTTTTGTTATAACCTTTACTCCGTCAAAATCACGACAATAATTAAAAATTAAATTAATTAAATTATTCCTCGATTAATCAATCAAATCTGATTGATTAAGTCTATCATTTTTATATTGACTTAATCGCGTCAACATCATATNTTTGTTTATTATTGTTGTATGATCTTTCTTTTATATATTAAATTTGTGTTTTGTTGTATCTTTCTCATGAAGTCGGATTAGTTTCCTTTATCTTTCTCCCTACTCTGAGATATGGTGAAATGAAGAGATAATTTGGATGGCCAATGTTAAAATATAAAATAAACTATGATGGTTTTTCTACTTCGTTCTTAATTTACTTTTCGATATGACCAATTGAAATGTTAAAATATCTTGTGAAACATATGATCCGGGAAATAGAGTATGAGTTCTACAACAAAGTGAGAATCAAATTTAATTCCATGGAGGAGTACTTTGTTCATGGAATTAAGTGCAAATAAATAAGGAAATAAACATTGTTGGGTGTAGAATTGAAGATTTTAGGGTGACAGACTATAATCTCCAATTTGGTCTTTGTGTTTAAGAACTAAAGCAATCGTTAGCCTTCAGGGGAAGGGAAGTGGGAGATCAAGAGTGAGAGCCAGTATCCTTCTAGCCTAACCCCAGATTTAGGGACTAAACCTGAGATTAGCCAATGATTCTCTATAACACTGAATCAGGGTAGAGAATTAAAATTACTCCTATTTGACACAATTCAAATTAATACCATTTATTTCATCTCATTTTACCAAGAACTCATCGTAGTGGGAAAGATGTTTTTTCATATTAGATAACTTCATCACATAAACATAGTTTAGTAGTTATTGTTTAAATTTTACATTTCAGTTTTGCCAGTAGTTAATAATGTAGTTCTGATAATACATCAAATATTTGAAATTAGTGATAGTAATTTTATTTTATTGCTGTGAATTTCCTAATTAATTTATCATCTCAAATTTAAATCTTCATCGTGGGATCAATATTTGGGGCTTAAACAGAAGGTCTTGTCTTACTTGATAACGATACATATACTTGCGTAGAATCCCTACATAAATTGCTTAAATTTTTAATTTATAAAATAACGCATCAAGTTTTTAGCACCGTTGAAAAGTGGAGTCAACTTTATATATTTTGCACAACTATATCATTCGGGATCACAACCCGACTTCTAGAACATCATAACCATAGAGTTGACAAACCATAAAAGGTGGAATAATTATTATTTATCGCTTTCTTAATACAACACTAATTCTATACTTCACTAAGGGGAAAGTAACAATTAGCTGAAGCAGAGAACACCATTTTATCTTACAAATCCTCAAATAGTTTAAGCTGGGAGATTAGATCAACTAATCAGGAAAGAATGCACTCCGTAAGTAATTGGACATTCCACACCCCTATATTGAAAAACTGGTGAACTTTCCAAGAGAAAGTAGGGTGAGAATTAAGCAAGGAGTCAAGTGAGCCACACTCAAGCCAACTGTCTTGAAAAAAGATAAATGCCGCCTTTACCCAAACCCCACTTAATGAAGGCCTCCACAATCCATTTCTTTTTTACATAGTTTTTTACAAAACAAGGAGCCACCACTTTTAAATGAAGCTAAAGAAGGATGAATATTAATGCAGTTTTTCCTACATAAGAACTTGGCTCATAAAATAATACCCATGTGAAATGACCACCAAAGCNTAATATATAATATTTTCAAAATACTTCAATTTTTGATATTTTGATATTGAGATATGACATTTCAATTATTTTTTTTAACTAAATCTTTTATCTATAACAATTTGATTGAAATAGAAGAGCAAAAAATTAATTATTAGAATCACTAGATTCTTAAAAATTAAATATGATTCACTGATTAATCGATTCAACCACCACGTCTAGCCAATTTTTTACCAATTATGTTTGGAATTAGGTTTGGATTTGGGTTGAAATGGGTAGAGGATCAGTTCATAGTTGAATTAGTTACTTCGATCCAATTTCTAAAATTATGTTCATCGATCTTCATAAGGAAGGGAAACAACTGAGCAAATTGCTCCTTTCAATCATTTCTTAATATATATTATCTAATGACACATGATGCCTGCCTCTATTTCCATTAGTATCCCCTATAATAATAAAAACAACTAAGAGGACCATCGATCATTTCTAGAAATTTGATGTTCTTTGCCAACCCATGTTTGATGCATGCCAATGTCCAATCTTTATAAAGTGCTAATGCTCGATATCCTTTTTGGATTGCTTTTATGCTCTCTAATAAGAATAACAATCTAGCAAACTAATAGTAACCATTAAATGTTTGATGTTACTAATCTTGCCACCCAATATTTTGCAATTGTTGACACTTGATGTCTGTCAACTTATAACATCATATGCCCATATTTTAACAAGTGGTATCCCTTTATAGAAGGAGTGTCACTGAGATCAATATTATTTTTTAATGCACNAGACTTAAGGGAAAAGTTCCTAATAGGACTCCAAGCCTTAGGAAAACATCGTCACGACTTTTCCGTCACATCACGAAATCGGACTTAAATTAAGCCCAGAGGAGGGGGGCAAAATGCAAACTTCTCCGAACGACCTCCGACGACAAATTGAACTGCGCCAACGCGTCCAGGATGTCAATTTTGGTAGGAAATGACACTCATATTGTCATATTTTCCACACAAGAAAATTGTCACAGAAATCGATGAATTCGTCAAAACGACCTCTGAAGGCAAAACAGACAGCACCGGTGCGTCTGGAATATCGAAATTACCTAGGGATGACACTCATTTTTGCTAGGGCGCCGCACATGGAAAAATCACAATAAATTTGATATATATATATATATATATATATATATATTATAATTCTTTTTTTCTATATTATACTATGTCTTCTTTTATTTCTTGAAAGAATATTATTTATGATATAAAACTTATATTAGTAGGAAAACTCATTTTAACATTATTATTATTTTTCTTAATGGATTCCTTACATAAAGTTGTCTTATGTTCTCTCTTAACTTATTTATCTTTGTAAGATTTTCATTCAATATTACATCTTTATAACTATAAACATTTGAGCATGCAATATTGCAAATCAAACTTTTTCCTAGAGATCTATTATTATTTAGTGGAGGGCATACTCACATTCAATATATTTGTCATTCAATAATCCTGATCATACATATAGAGTTTCACTCTTTAACCATTCTTCTTTTTTCCTAAGACCAAGTTGTAATTGCGAGTTGAAATAAATGAGGCAAAGAGGATATTGGGACAATTTTTTGTTTAGAATGTTTGAATAAGATTCACGAGAAGAAGATACTTATAATTATATGAAATTATATGCATGTGGTCATGAAGGACTAATAAATGAAGGAATATTACATCTTTTGTTTTGATGTATATGAACTTAATGTACAATAAGGTTGTACACATTATACAACAATCTGTATAATGTGTACAACTGCGATGAGCAAGAACTTCTATTATATGCGTGATAGAGGAAATAACCCAAAGATATCGAGTCCCCAGACTATGAATGGCTACGAGCATACAATCAAATGTAGTTTGTGGGATGGTTGATGCTATATTGGTGCGAATTCTGACACTACTTGCACATTCTTTCAAATTTCATGGTATCCTTATGTAGGGTCAGCTAAAAGTAGCATTATCATTATATCCTGTCGGCCAATGTTTTTCTTTCAGAATTGCTCCCACATTCACCAAGATGTAAATCTTTCACTATTTCTTCCATTTCATTCTTTTTGAGGCATCTTAAGTATAACGATGTGGCTGGCCTTCAAAAAAGTCTTTATTAATCAGTAAATAGTGGACAACTTTATCCTTGAAGCATTTTAGGTATGTTAATTCATAGGCGATGTTTCCATTTTTATGGAGCAAGATGTACAAGTCTACCCAACTCTTCTTCGCTCAAATTCTATTTCTATTGCTTTGGCTTCTTTGAAGGTTAGTTAGTTAAGTTTTGTAGGTGTCTCTTCCCCTACATGGATGCACTTATATAGGTCATCCTCGTAATTATCTTCTTGTGAGATGTATTTGATTTTAAGGTTTTCAAATTTTCCTATCTCCATCTTAGCTTAATGAGATATCATTCCATTATTTCATCCCTAAATTTGAAATGCATATTTACATAATTGATCACCAATTGCGAGTCAAATTTCATAAAGAGGTGACACAGACCCATCTTGTAAGTGAAACTAAAACCAATTATCAAGGTTTTATACTCGGCTTGATTATAGGTGACTTTGAATCCCACTTTTATTGAGTGATGCCAATATCCCCAATTAGATTTGTTGGAACCAAACCGAGCCCTGCCCTAGTATGACTAGACACTTTGTAGATATACAGGACACATGTCTGGTTGTAGGTCATCATTTCATTTAGCTTGCTTGGCATAGAGAAGTTGTCTAGGATGTTGGATATGGCCTGAGCATTGATGAAAATTCTGAGCACATAAGAGAGATTAAAATCACAGAGTTCCACAACCCACTTAAGGAATTGACTAGTGTTCCGATTTAGCAAGGGCTGGCTTGAGCAGATGATCGGCGATGATTTTGACTGGATGCATTTGAAAGTTAGGTGGAGCTCGCGGGCAAAAATAATAAGGGATAAGGTTAAATTTTCCATAATTAGATACCAAAGCTTGGTTTCTTGGAGAACTTGGTTGGCATAGTAGATTAGGAACCACTTCCCTTCCTTTTGTCAGACTAAAATCGAGCTGATGGTCTTGGGTTGGACTCCTAAGTATAGAAAAAATTCTTTATTCGGTTTAGGTTTTTAGAGGATTGGTGGTGAAGCTAAAAAGTCCTTTATTTTCTTGAATGCTTATTCACATTCATTTGACCAACTCAAGCTCTTTGCTCATTGTAAGATTTTGAAGAAGGTGGCGCACTTGTTGTCTGAATTCGAGATGAAATGCCTCAACCTTGTGATTTGACCGATCAGTTTTTTTGGACTTCCTTGGCATTTCGATGGGATGACATGTTGATCAATGCTTGAGTTTTTTTTTGAATTGGCTTTAATTCCTTTAGGATGTAGCTGGCTTTCAACAACTTCTGCGCCTCTTCTTGGATCGACTTAGCCAACGTGGCTGCCAACCTCATTTTCTACTTCATTTGTCAGACCGTTGGATTGACATTCAGACGATGATGGGCAACATTGATTGACACCCCATGAATCTCAAAAGCTGACCAAGAAAAGTTGTCTAGGTGAATTAAAAGTCTTAATCGTCTCATCCTTTTGACATACATCAAAAGCATCACTTAGTAAGGAAAATTTATTGACATATTCATTGTCATCTGTAGGAACCTTTTGGGTGGTCTCACTGGACATAAGGCCTTCCCCTCGTCGGATGTCAAGTTCAAGTAGTTCTTGGTGAATGCTTCTGACTGCAAGGAGAGAAAGTACAAAATTGCTCCAAGTCACCTTGGATAGTTATTAACGCTTCATTGCCCAAAATTTCACTACATAATACATTAGGTGACAATACAAAAAAAATTGAGTAAAAGGAGACAGAAGATAATGTTGTATGTTGGTGGAGAGTTGGCTACAAGGAAATCTGCCATCTTAGTGAACTGTTTCTCATTTTCTCCACAAGCGACTAACAGATCGAGGATTCCTAGTGCTTTCTTTCTCTTTCTCCAGGGAACTTGTAGAGTAGCCTGGGCGTGGCCGAAAGATGGGAGGTGCTCAAGCTCATCTTGTCAAATACCTACTTGAAGATGATGTTCACCGAGCTCTTGGAGTTTGTTAGTATTCTTCCAATATGATAATTGGCGAATAGGGCATTGACAACGATAACAACATTGTATGGGTTTCCCTTTGGAGGTAAGTTAGAGTTGGTAAAAGATATGGGAGGGTGCAAGATGTGTCACAATGCTAGGGCGGTTGCACACAATTCACCCATTGGAAACCTCTTCAAGTTGGCTTTGCAGGATGACTCTGTCGTGATTGTGTTGATTGAAAGAGTTTGTGTTTGTGCTCTTTTTTGTCATACATGCACACTTAGGATGGTTATTTCGTGTAGATTATACTTGAGGAATCTAACTCTATTTTATCCAGGTGGCCATGCTAAGTTACAAATACAAGAAGCCCAAATTAAAATAATTTAAACTAATCATATTCTCTGTAGGTGTTTGTTAACCAGTGCCCTAAAGCATAAGAAGGACATACTAAAGCAAGAGGCTTGATGTCTCAAAACGCCAAGTCCACATGCATGCTTTACTTATGGCTTGTTAAAGTGTCTTTAATTTCTCTGTTTAACTCTGCTTTGTAGAGTTTTATATTATTTTTATTCTAAATAAATTCAACATAACTAGGCTAAAGGCCGGGGGGCATGGAATGAGCGAGAGTGAGCCACTATCCAATGATTCCTGGTGATGCGTCGAGGACTTGAACCATGTTGATGATGGGAAAAAAAGCATTTGGAGTGTAAGAACCTACAAGCCGCCGCAATTCTAGAAATAGTCTAGGCGCAGGAGCTCATTCATACTGATGCTCACATTTTTTTTAAGGCTTTCATGCATTGCAGTGAAAGGGATAATCTAATCTATGAGGATCACCTCCCTTATGAGGTAAAGTCTAATCCATTCATGGGTGACTTGACTTTAAGACTTTTAAAGTATGCATTAATTAAAAACTTCATAATTTTTTTTATAATCTTTACTCCGTCAAAATCACAATAATAATTAAAAATTAAATTAATTAAATTATCCTCGATTAATCAATCAAATCTAATTGATTAAGTCTATCATTTTTATATTGAGTTAATCGTGTCAACATCATACTAAGTCAATATTATTTTAAATTTTTAAACACAAAATAATTATATTAGTTAGGCACATCAGGCCACTCAATCTTTAAGATCGAGCAACAAGTCTCAATATATCTTTTAAAATTACAATAGCCCACCACTCTCAACATTCATGTGACTAATGACGTGATTTTACTCAAAGGAGGTGTTAGTTAACAACCCCTTTCCGACGAATTGTAAGTCTAGGAGAGTTGGGCTGTTTCACTCCTCAATGAGAGTGGAATCCATGAATCCCATTTTCTTAGTTTAGGTTTGAGCCCTTGACATTATTGATAAGTTACCTTAGTTTAGGTTTTAAGATGATGATGTTGGTCTTCGAATGGGACTAATATCTCTTAGTTTTAATGACATATTCCATCGAATAAAAGTTTTAACTTCTTAGAATTAACAACTCAAACAAGAATTTAATTTCAGTTTCTAATTTATAATTTATAAAAAAATAAATTATAGGATAGACTAGAGTAACCCTCAACCTCCAATTATTTGGTGCTCTTTATTCCTCATTTGTTAGCTTATGGCAAGAACTATTCCAAAATTGAGATATTCCCTTTTCAAAATTTAAATTGCAATATTGAGATTTGTCATTATGATATGTATAAAATAATTGCTATTATTTTAATTGAGAGTTATTTTTTTTGGGATGTAATTAACTAAAGAGGATTACTTCTTTAGGGATATCATACTTTAAAATTAAAATAAATCTTATCTAATCTTTTGAGAATGGAAGAAGACTTTTGGCACACAACCCCACAGAGTAATCAAATATTTACTTCACGATTGGATTCATTGTCAAGTAATATTATCATCCCATAAGGTGATATATTACTCCTGTTATTGTATTCGATCATAATTGAGAAAATTTAAAATTCTAATGGCTCCTACAAAAACACACAATCACCATCAATAAAATGGAGCTCAAATTAATTAATAAGCTGGATAATCAAGCTTTAAGCCTTATTCAAGAGCTTTTAAAATGCCTATTTGGGTACATTAAAGAATCATTTGTATATTGTGAGCCTTTTAAGATTCTAATAACATATGCACTAGATGAAAGCACGTATTCCAAGTAATATTATTGAAACAATTTTAAATATTTATTATCATTAAGTCTATAAATTTTTAGAGAATAAAAAAAAAGGGGGGCTTTTACATACATAGCTCCCAAAACTGTTTTATTTACCTATCTCACACAGACTTTGATAATTACGAACATCATATCATATGAAAGTAACACTCATTATTACATTTTAATAGTCAAATACATCTTTTCATCAACATGTAAAGTGCTAAGTGTGAAAATGAAAGTTTAGGTGTGAGATATCTAATCTAAATCCATAAGAGTTATGTAATTTTCCTTGAAAAATAAAATAATTGTCACTCAAAACCAAAATCATTCTATGGATTTAATGTTATGGTTGAGTTCTTAACATGATTTAATTAAAGTGTCTATAAAACTTAGCTATTATATAGGCATTAAAAACTAACTGATATTCATCATGCAAACTTTTGAATTAAAAATTTATCAAAATATTCATTATGACATTGTATCTTTGAAAAATAGTTAATAAAGCATTAGCTATGCTTTTACATTGATAGGCAACAAACATTAAGATTATGTATTGCTAACTTCAAAACACATCAAAATCATGCATATTTATACAAATACTATCCATTATATATATTAATTTAGAATAATATTAACCAATTATCGAAAGTTCGCAAAAAAATAGAATTTATATCAATGATGAATAATTGATTTTTTAAAAATTTAATTGCACCATAAAAATAGATAAGTTTTATATTACNTACACTTATCCTGAAGAATAAACATATCACTTGTAGTAGACTCAATCACCTAAACTAAAGAATTTGTGACATACTTTTGGTCTGAGAAATATTTTTTTATGAGGCCAACAAGTTCCCCTACCTAATATAATTATTAGATAGGGTTTATTTTTCCTGGGTTCCAATCGCTTATAGTTAATTACATCTTAAATGACCGGGGCACTTAAGAAAACTTTTGATTAAGATCAGTGGTTTTACCTTCTAGATTTCAAAGTTTAGGACACAGGAAAATCAAACGGGAGTGGTTCAAAATAGGAACAATTATTTTAAGGAATCCAAAGGAGCGAAGAGTAGGGGATATCACAGATTCAATGAGAACCCCTGTGACTTCCCAACTATCCTATTGTTTGGCTTTATATCTTTGAAATGATGTTATTTAATGTTTAATCCTGCAATTTATTTAGAATTTAGGACTTATATTTGTATAATATCTTATCGTGCAAATAGCCCAAAAAGATAGATGGATTTACACCATACCGTACAGTAATCTCAGAATCCTAAAGTGTTAGGACTTATAATTGCACAACAGAGTTATGCAAAAGCCTAAAAGTGATAGAGGGTTTACGTTGCACTAGGCAAACCACCTCGAAATCCTATGGGTTGTTGTTTAAACTAAGGAAAGTGTTCGGTGATGTGAATGTGTTTTAATGTTGCAAATCCATCTTGAAGTTGCTCTTCTGAATGTGCTCGTCATGCTGCCCACGCTGTTTGCTCCAAGCTCTTTTTCGTAGCACCTTTGGGTTGAATGTCAATCCTATATAACCACTAGGTTTTCCTATACTAAGGTAGAGTGTGTAACAAAACAATTAAGCATGCAATATAAAAGAAGAGAACAATATAACATGCTGTGAAATCAAATGATGTAATGTAAATCAAATTTGTATATTTGGGAGACCTGCTGCTCCTTTAAGCTAGCTATTATTCACTGTATAAACAAAAAAAAAACATTGTCTGGAAAACTCGAGAAAATCGACAAATAATCCACGAGGGAAAAACTCGAGAAAATTGACGAGTAACAATTCAAATAAAACTATCAAACCCTCAGAAAAATCCCAGAGAAAAAGACCACAGTGCTTTGTCCAAAAATTCCGATAAAACTTACGAAAAAAATCCGAAAAGAAGGGACCGGAAGCACTCGGGTCGGGGCTAGGCTCAAAATTATATATTTGTACTCAGGGGACGTCGAAGACTATTATCGGTCACCCAGATGTATAAAACCCGCCACTCCACTAGAAGAATATCCTACTGAACCTAACTTAGGAGGGTACTCCTTAGCCCAATGTCGATAATCAACGAGTGAACAACTAATTTGTAACACATTTTAAGATTTATATTTTAGCATGCATAAATATTTCAGACATACAAAAGGAAAGTTATATTAATTTTATAATGAAAATATTTTTTTATAAATATTGTATCTGTTCTTATCAATTCGTTTTATCAAATTTTGGAAAAAGAATAGTTATCCACGAGTCGATCACGTCATCAGACGTAGGACCGCCAACAACCTAAGAAGGTACGGGTCCCCCACTAGTCTTTTATCGGTGAATGATACTTTCATCCTACAATTCATCAGGTCCCATAATTGAGTCTTGGTGTTGTAGGATGAGGTATCATTTTGCTCTACCACCGGCATGCCTTTATCATCATCGCCCTACGCCCCAAAACAAAACCGACCTACTCGCGACCTTGCTTGAATGTTTCATATATAACAAAAGACTATATATGAACACTTATGTATCATACATAAGCACAGAAAATCGAACTAAGAAGCAAGGAAAAAAGGAATAAAAATGGGGATGAGAGAGGAGAAATTGATTCACCCAAAAGACCGAAAGGATAAAGAGTGAGCCAATCCTCAAAACTGTGACAAAAAGAACTGAAAAATGGATCTCAAGATCCTAGAATCAATCCAAAAAGGATATCATTTTCTCAAATTTTATAATTGGATCAACCCAAGAAGGGTATCCTTTCCAAATTGCAATTTTATGAATTTTCAAACCTTTCATGAATCCAGTTTACATCAATCTTATGTTTCCTCCAAATGAAATTGTACAAGCCCTTTTATATTTTTGCAAAAGAAGGGACATTAATCAATTAGAAGAAGTAACTCTCCAGCCTTTCAGAAAATCATACCGATGTCAAAATCATTTACTTCCATTCTTCATTAAAAGCTTTTCATATATCACATAAGCATGAAATTATCCATATGAAATCATATAAATATTCATGACCATGGCAATAGAGAGGGACAACCACCAGCCCAATCTATTCCACCAAGAGATTACAAGGTAATGCTCACGGGTAGTAGCAATAAGAGGAAGGCCACCACAAAATAAGCACACGGGTAAGGGCAATAAGAGGAAGGCCACCACAAAATAAGCCCACGGATAAGGGCAGCCAGAGGAAGACCATAAGGGCCATGAACACAAAGCAAGGCTCACGGCCAAGGCGACAGGAAGAAGACCCTCACATATTTAAGTTTGAGCCAACCATTTTTAATATAAAAGAACCATAAGAAGAATTCATAGCCAGGATAACATGATAAGCAAATTAAATCCCAGCCAACCACAACACAAATCACAACAATAAGGCTCACGGGTAGGGGCAAAGAAGAGAAAGCCAAGCCTGAACCATGTCACAAAACCAAAGAACCACTGCAGCAAGGCTCACAGCCAGGGGCAATGAGGAGAGAAAAAACCCCCAAAACAACCACATTAATCATAAAAGAGCTGCAGGTAGAGGCTCACGACCAGGGGGGACAACAAAAAAAACAACCCAACAAGACAATAAGATGCTCACAGCAGGGACCGCAAAGAGAGCAGTACAACCCCACCCCGAAATTAAACTCATGGGCAGGGACAATGAAAGAAAGCCACCATAGGTATTGCCATTTTGATATACATAAGAGAGTGAATGGACAAGCTCTTATAAATCATTAGGACCGAACCCAATTTCATCACATAAAGTATGACAACGCTTACATTAAATATTCCCACATAGAGATAGATATTGAAATTCATGAATTTTGGGATGACAAACTTGATTACCCATAAAAAAAACTTAGGAGGAAGAGGAGCATTAAAGAGGAAGCCCTCAACCAAACCATGCCCAACAAAGGGGTCAAATCGAGCCCAAGGAATGGACCAAACAGTAAGAGATTTCGACAAACATATAACACCAAAAGAAGCCCAAACCAAGCCCTTCAAATGGGCCAAAACTAATGTAAAACTTTCAGCTAAATTCAACCTAGATGAAGCCAAAGCCGAACTCACCAAAGGGGCCAAAATAACAAGCTTTCATCCAAGACATGATACCAAAAGGAGCTAAACCGACCTGTCTAGGGATAAACCAAACCCAACACAGGGGGCAAATCAAGCCCACAAGAAAAGACAAAACAGAACTGTATTTCCTAGCTGACAAAGCCAAAACCGAGCCCTCCAAATGGGCTAAAAATAGAGAAAATTTTCTAATAAGGATCCAACTTCAAAGAGCCAAAACCGCATCCAACATATGGGCAAACCGAGCCTTCATAGGGGCAAAACAGAAACGAAAATTTCAGCAAGGATACAACTCCAAAAAGCCAAAATCGAGCCCTCCAAATGGGCTAAAAATAGAAAAAATTTTCCAATAATGATCCAACTTCAAAGAGCCAAGAACCGCATCCAACATATGGGCAAACCAAGTCTTCATAGGGGCAAAACAGAAATGAAAATTTCAGCAAGGATCCAACTCCAAGAATTCAAAACCGAGCTTTTCAAATGGACAAAAAAAAAACAGAAAATATTTCTAACATTTGCTTTCAAATAGTGATAGATAATATGAAATAGATAAGCCTGAATAGATTATTTTTTTTAGAGCCAGCACTTTCCAACATTCGTTTTGAACATGAGTAATAATAATAAAAAGCTCTGATAATCCATTCTAACATGCATTTCTAGAGGGGCAAATTTCATTTCAAAACTATCACTATGATATTTCCAAATATCTCAAGCAAGAAGAACAAAGACAGCTCGTACATGCTATATTTTGATGTTTATAGAAACTATTTCATGCTTAAATCTCAAAACATACCCAACCTTGCTTCCACATATTTTAGAAGAGATAGGAAGTATCTTTAGATGCCATCCGAAATAGTGCAAAAATAGAGGAGAGGGGAAGAATACTTCTTTTCAGCAGATTTAAAATAAAATTATAAGAATGATTCAAGAAAACCACTCCAATAGAAATCTTCCTCCAAAAGACTTCAGGAAACAACCACCACGAATGCTCCACACCAGAAGCACATGAGAATTCTAGCTTAGAGAGGATTTCGACAACGCTTCTCTTCCTAAAAGCCTCAGAAAACAACACCTCACGAATGCTCCACACTTCAAGCACACGAGAATCAAACTTAGGAAAGATTTCAACAGTTTTCTTCTCTAAAAGCCTCTAACAGTAAAACCACAACATCACTTTTCTCTCAAAAAAATTTCAACAACCTAGAACCATACACGAAGAAGTCATTTTATAGGCAGAGAATAGGGGAAAGAGCCACCAACCAGCCTCACTAGTAAACGAATCACACGACGAGGCAGTAATTGCTACAGTAAAGAGGGAGACAGTAAAGCCTTGAGAAGGAGAAGGGTCGGTTAGCTCGCCTCTTGCAATTGAAGAGCTGAAAAGTTGAGGGGAGCTCGAGGAGGCGAGCCGCATATGCGAACGACAGAGGAAGATTTGAGAAAGGGAGAAGAAATCCCCGCGTGGATCATTCGCGGGAACTAGGGCTCACGAGGGGAGTGGGACGAGTACCGCGGGATCAAGCCACGAGATCGAGCCATGGAACGAGTCAGACGAGGGTTTAAGTGCGTGGGTAGAATGGAAAATAAGGATTAGGATTATAATTTTAATATTACAAGTAATAAAATATATAAAATATTTAATTCATTGAAAATAAAATTCGATTCTTACTTTTTATTCGTGTGTCAAAACATAACAAAATTGGTGTCTATTTTAGGTAATTTTGATGTTCCGGACCGCGCCAACGTGGTCCGTTTCACCATTGGAAGTTGTTTTGACGAATTCATCGATTTGCGTGCAATTTTACTCGTGTCGAAAATATGACAATATGAGTATATTTTCCTATAAAAATTGGTGTCCCGGACACGTTGGCGCAGTCCATTTTGTCGTCGGAAGTCGTCTGGAGAAGTTCGCATTTTCACCTATCCTTAAGCCCAATTTAGGCCCGATTTTGTGCGACTTAGTGAATTTTGTGCATTTGGTGTGCATGTGTGATGATAAAGTCCTGAAATGGTTTTTCTAGGGCTTGAGATCCTATTAGGAACTTCTTCTTGAGCATCCACATAATAGTCCTTCACCACTCGACCATAAGATGATGGTTTGAGATCACTCAGGCGAGACATCATAAGAGAAATAGGAGATGACTTAAATTTCTAAAAAGGGTGAGTCCCAATTCTAGTTTTCTAAGATGATCAATAGGAACTCCTAGAGCTAGATCCTAGGATCCTAAGGAAAAGAATAATGACCTCAAAATGAGTTTAACAGATGCACAGNTTCTTTAACTGCTTCATTATGCATTTTCAAGGGCTTCATCAAGCATTTGCACACAATCAAGGTTTGATACAACTGCTCTATAGGCGGAGAATAATCTTCTAATTTATAATGGATTTTCCAACAAAAATTTTTA
Organism: Phalaenopsis hybrid cultivar; assembly: GCA_002079205.1. Taxonomy (NCBI): domain Eukaryota; kingdom Viridiplantae; phylum Streptophyta; class Magnoliopsida; order Asparagales; family Orchidaceae; genus Phalaenopsis; species Phalaenopsis hybrid cultivar. Next base: position 56,490 of record JXCR01106863.1, on the reverse strand, counting down.
TTGATTGATCATCCAAGATACCTAAGTTAAAGACCTCCCCTTTACCTTTTAGCTGGATCACAAAAAAATTATACCTTCACCAGCATGTCTACAAAAAGCCACCTCAATGCCAAAACTTAAAAAAAGGGTTTCAGGAGTTTTCAATGTAGTTATGAGATTTTGGGAATTCTCCTCCTACCTATTGGAATAGATTAGAGTACCATTAAAAACCATTATAACGAAGATGTTTGAACATAATTTAAAATTTTAGAGGGACTTCAAAAGTAGTCTTAGGCACATCATAACGGTAATAAGAGTATTGATCACTCCATTCACTACCATCTATATGAGAGAGATCATACTTTTTCTTTATGATCATCATATTCAACTTTTTTGTGGTCGATGCATAATCTCATGGTGCAATTTTCTTTATTACAAATAAAGTTAACGGTCTCTATGGTGAAATACTCGGTCTGATGAATTCTCCGACAAGCAATTCTTGCGATTGTTTGTTAATCTCCTGAAGCTTTACAGTCACTATATTATATATCTTTTTAGAAATTGTAGTGCTATCCAAAACTAGATTTGTGGTTTCCATAATAAATCATTAGAAAAACTTGTGCATATCCTCGAACTATTAAGAATACTCTCCAAAGTAAACACATTTTGGGCTTTAAAAGGAGGCGGCTTTCAATTCTAGCAAGAGAAGTTTTTGTCCATAGCAAGGAAATGACTTCTTTTCCACTTGAACTCCAACTCCCCTCTCATTTTAAGATGTATATGATTATTTAATAACATACCTCCATTATAAGTTTAGAAGATAGATATGCAAGTACATATGAATTTAGTGGTATGTATGTATNTAATAACATACCTCCATTATAAGTTTAGAAGATAGATATGCAAGTACATATGAATTTAGTGGTATGTATGTACGTACATCATCCTCTATATCTATATATATACATATTCTTGGAGTATTTTTTTTGAAGTCATGCAGAGCTAAACTAACCCAAAATCTTAAATTCAAAGACAACATTTGATAATCTCTACTTTTATCGCCTGCCCTCTTCATTTAATCAACCAAACCTATTCTTTGTTCACTAATCTATAGCTAAAAATTGCGCCATTCAATATCTATATTGAACTATAGCACATGGCTTACCTTTATGATCATAATTCTTATGCAGAATTACCCTTTTTTTTTGTCACCTTAAATGTCAGGTGGTTCTATCAAGGATCAAATATGGTCCTGCCAGGTATTGGCCAATACTAATCATATTCTGGTTTCTTGTTTTCGGTATCTGGGCTTCGAGAACTCATCGCGCTCACAATGCATGAAACGAATATTGCTCTTATTTTATTTATTTATTTTTTTTTAAATTTCATTTTTATTTATTTATTTATTTATTACGCTTTGGTGATGTAGTCATGTTATATTACTTCTACTAATTTTGTTGTGTGGTTATATTTCTGTACAGAGTTGGGATTGTGGCGTAATATTTCATGTAGTTATGCTCTGTGCAGGTCTAGTTTAGTTGCTGACTTTTATTCCATTTGATTTCTTCTTAAGCACAAGTAAACTCTTATATAACTTTAATAAATCTAATCATATGTATATATCTATAAATATTTATTTCTATCTCACTCAAAAACTAAGTTAAAATAATATTATTTACATTATAAAATAGATATTTAATAAAAATAATAATATTCTAAGCAAGTTTCCTATGTGTTCTTCACATTTCTTAACTGAAGGGCTCTTTGTTAGAGATTTTTATAGCTCTTATGTTTAGCAGTTATATGCAGAATTTATATTTATACCAACCAATTACTATATATTTACATATCTAACACTTAAACTTTGCCTTTTCAGTTTTAACGATTACACTAAAATCTTTCATATGGCATTAAAAATATAATCATTTTAGTTTTAAAAAAATCAAAATGCATCTTTTCATGCTAAGATAAATTTATAATTTTGGTGAAATTGTCTGTGTTTGAAATTGATCGTGTTTTTTGTATTCGTGTTTCACTTGATTTATATATTTTTATTTGTGTTCGGTTACTAATTAGTAAAATAGAAGGCANTCTGGTTTCTTGTTTTCGGTATCTGGGCTTCGAGAACTCATCGCGCTCACAATGCATGAAACGAATATTGCTTTTATTTTTTTTTAATTTTTTTTTAATTTCATTTTTATTTATTTATTTATTTATTACGCTTTGGTGATGTAGTCATGCTATATTACTTCTACTAATTTTGTTGTGTGGTTATATTTCTGTACAGAGTTGGGATTGTGGCGTAATATTTCATGTAGTTATGCTCTGTGCAGGTCTAGCTTAGTTGCTTTAAAACTATGTATAATTTCAAAAGATGTCTACTGATGTTCTTCAGAGGCATTTGTAAAATAGAAGGCATAGAATTATATGTAGGGGTGTAAACGAGCCGAACACGAGCAAACCATGCTCAGCTCGTGTTCGGCTCATTTATATTTCGAGCTCAAAAAGTGTGTTCGTGTTCGGCTCGTTTGCTAAACGAGCCGAACACGAGCTGTTCACGAACAAAGAGTCTTTTTAACTACTCTAATCATGTAGTCATAAGACAATAAGGGTTTGAGCAAGATTTAAAAATTATTATTTACATTAAAATATCATTTGAATCTAATTTAATAATTTTTATTCTATTTTCTTAATCAATATTTTAATTGATTATAAATCTTTGTAGCCTTGTAGTCAATTAGATTTTTTTTTAAATACTACTATATATATATATAAACTTGATGAGTAGTATTTCGAGCCCAAACGAGCCGAACACGAACGAACACATCTTAGTTCGTGTTCGGTCTTTAACTTATCGAACAAAATTAACGAGCAGAGCACGAGCTTCTTAACGAGCCGAACACGAGTTGTTCGAGGACAACGAGCCGTTTTGACAGCCCTAGATGGGGAGAACTGTAGGTTTTTGTTTGAGAGAATTGCGATATGGATGANAGATTTAAAAATTATTATTTATATTAAAACATCATTTGAATTTAATTTAATAATTTTTATTCTATTTTCTTACTCAATATTTTAATTGATTATAAATCTTTGTAGTTTTGTGGTCAATCAATTTTTTTTAAAATACTACTTACTATATATATATATATAAACTTGATGAGTAGTATTTCGAGCCAAAACAAGCCGAACACGAATGAACACATCTTAGTTAGTGTTTGGCTCGTTAACTTATGGAACGAAATTAACGAGCCGAACACCAGCTTCTCGACGAGACGAACACGAGATGTTTGCGAACAACGAGCTGTTTGCGAACAACAAACCGTTTTGACAGCCCTACTTACGTCTACCACAAGAGATGAAATTTGAACATCTAATGAGGTCTTTCATGGATAATGCTAATTATAATCATTAAATTAGGTACAAATCAAAAGCTAACTAACTGATGGTTCCAACGATGCCACGAGAGAGTTGAGCAGAGTCGACATGGTCTGCATATAATTATTGTCTTAAAATAAATACTGTAGATAATCAGATTCTCTGCTAATTTACTCATGAAGCTGTCCTCGAAGGCTTATTTGGGATTTTTTTTTCTTCTATTTTTTATTTTTTTTTATTATTAAAAATATATTTATTTAATATTCCTTTAATAATTTTATATTTTTTATTTCTAAAAGAGAATAAAAATATTTCTAAAAACATCAAAAAATATCATTTAGATATTTTTAGTATATTTTAAAATAAGAATAAATTAATCAGATGCAATAGACCAATTTTGGTTCAAATCAAAATATAACTAAAAAATAAAAAATAATAAATAAAAATGATGGCAAACAGATGCTAAAAAAATTGAGAAATTATTTCATACGAACACCACACATGCGGTGCCCGATATCCACCGTTGATCACCGCAATCAAAATTTTATATAAAAAAAAAGTTGAAAGTNCATCAAAAAATATCATTTAGATATTTTTAGTATATTTTAAAATAAGAATAAATTAATCAGATGCAATAGACCTATTTTGGTTCAAATCAAAATAAAACTAAAAAATAAAAAATAATAAATAAAAATGATGGCAAACAGATCCTAAAAAAATTGAGAAATTATTTCATACGAACACCACACATGCGGTGCCCGATCTCCACCGTTGATCACCGCAATCAAAATTTTATATAAAAAAAAAGTTGAAAGAGGGGCCCACTGAAATACATCTTTACGGTGATCGACGGTGGAGATCGGACACCGCATACATCTCTACATGAGGTGCCCTTATGGAATAATTTTTAAACAAAATCAGTCGTTTCTAGGAACTTTGGACCTAATTTTCGGTCTAATTAGGAAAGAACCAAAAAACATACAATACAACAAAATAAATGCATAACTAAACCTAATTACATCCGAAACAACTAAACAATAAAGTGCAGCCAAAGCAGCATAAAAAGACGAGGAACAAGATATCCCCACAAGAGAGCAATAACAAAGATCTTCCAAGTTAATAGAGGGTCTGTTTGGGACAGTTTGTGCGTTTCAGGATAAGCTGCTTATCCTGAAATGCGGCTCTCGGGCAGGCCGCAGGGGTCGACCCATNAGCATAAAAAGACGAGGAACAAGATATCCCCACAAGAGAGCAATAACAAAGATCTTCCAAGTTAATAGAGGGCCTGTTTGGGACAGTTTGTGTGTTTCAGGATAAGCTGCTTATCCTGAAATGCGGCTCTCGGGCAGGCCGCAGGGGTCGACCCACGGCCTACGTTTAGTGTAAAAACTCAAACACAATTTCAAATAAGCTGATGAAACGCGCGACCAAACAGTACAGCGGCGTTTTCCGCACTTATAAGCTGCTCCAAACGGACCCAGAATGTGCAATAGAGTTCATCATTAGAAGAGAAAAATGCAGCCATCGAACCTCATCATAAAGGTAAACAATGAATCTACGCGACCAAAAACTTGAACAAACTTGATAGCTGTGCAACCAAATCAGCACATAAAAGGAGGATTATGCTATATGAACTTCAGAGGCAANACAGCGGCGTTTTCCGCACTTATAAGCTGCTCCAAACGGACCCAGAATGTGCAATAGAGTTCATCATTAGAATAGAAAAATGCAGCCATCGAACCTCATCATAAAGGTAAACAATGAATCTACGCGGCCAAAAACTTGAACAAACTTGATAGCTGTGCAACCAAATCAGCACATAAAAGGAGGATTATGATATATGAACTTCAGAGGAATNCTTAGTCTCGATCTATAAGTGTAAAAATTGCTTACTGTCAGTTAATAAACTTAATGACCACATTTTAAGTTTCACTTTCTAATCCTTTTTGAATTTTCTTTTACTTGCTTTCTTATTAATGTGGTGGACCCACTTCTCTTTCATTTGATTCTTACTTGATATTGTTGCTGGATTGCTTTCTCCTTTTATTGATTGTTTTTGCCTCTTGTTGGACGTTTGTCTTTGCCATCATTGCACTTTTTTTTCCCTTTCCTTCACTTTTTAATTTTCATACTCTCATATAGGAGGGTGCTTTTGCCCAATCTCATATCTAATGTTTAATTTACCTTTTTTTTCTTTTTTATTCCGGCTCTTCATGATCTTGAATAGTCATGATTTTCTTAGCTTTTCCTGATGAGTGAATTACCCAAACATTTTGATTGCAATCACTACCTTCCTTTTGTTGAAAGATCTCGTAAATAATGATGATTATATTTCATATTTATCATAACACTATATTTAGAGGGTTATAAATTATATGAAGAATCTTAGGAATCTCTTTTTATTTTGTCTCCTTAATTAGAGAGATTAGCTGCCTATTATATTTGTTATCATTTCTTTCCTTATCTACTGTATTATGTTTTTATTGCTTTCTTTACTAATAAGTCCTGTAATGGGTATTTATATCCCTCTTTGTATCAATAAGAATAAGTCCTCTTATATCTTTTTCATGGTATCAAAGATTACGATCCGCAGTCGTTCGGTTAATTTACGTATCGTATCGTATTCATCGTTAAAGTCCTTCGGCACAGACGGGATCGTGATTGATCGACTCAGACAGGATCGTCGTCGTTGCCTGGAAGTCCTTTGACGCAGACGGAATCGTGATCGGTNAGATTACGATCCGCAGTCGTTCGGTTAATTTACGTATCGTATCGTATTCATCGTTAAAGTCCTTCGGCACAGGCGGGATCGTGATTGATCGACTCAGACAGGATCGTCGTCGTTGCCTGTAAGTCCTTTGACGCAGACGGAATCGTGATCGGCGCAGAGACTCGGAACTCCGCCTTTCCATTCTTCTACTTCGTCGTCATCTCGAAATCCTTCGGCGCAGAGTTCCGGAACTCCGCGAAGCAACTGCGACCAGAGCTCGAGAGGATCACGTCTCGCTGGCAACTTCAGCCAAACCCTCGCCTGCTTCTTTCGGGACTCCTCGATCGTCTTTTCGTTCGGCTTCGTTCATTCGACTTTGCTTGATTTGCCTTCGTTCGGGATTCCTCGAGCGTTTGGCTTTGTTAATTCGGCTTCCTGCTCGGTTTGCTCGCTCGACGGGTTCCTGCTGCAAACTCCTAGACAACACGTGCTCGAGCAAATTCACCATCCTTCATCTCTAAAATGTCTCAAGTCACGTAAAATGTCTGAAGTCACGTCTAGGACAATTCAAACATCTCAGCCCGAAAGTCACAGAAATACATTTGAAAATCATCCCATTCTGATCACTACAATCCGACTAAATGGTGATAATTTTCTTCGATGGTCACAATCTGTTCGCATGTATCTCTGAGGAAGAGGAAAGATTGGCTATATCATAGGTGATACTAAACAACCTGACATGAATGACATAACGTTTGCCGTTTGGGATGCGGAAAACTCCATGGTAATGACATAGTTGGTCAATTTCATGACTGAAGAGATTAGTGTAAATTATCTCTGTTACTCTATAGCCAAGGAATTATGGGACAATGTTTCAGGAATGTACTCTGATCTTGAAAATCAATCTCAAGTTTATGAGTTGACCCTACGACTTGGGGAAATTTGCCAAAGTGAGGATTTTGTGACAAAGTATTTCAATTCTCTTAAAAGGATTTGACAGGACCTTGACTTTTTCAACGATCATGAGTGACAATCAAAAGATGACGACAACCAGTACAAGAAAATAGTGGATACTGACTGAATCTTCAAATTTCTTGTAGGTCTAAACGTTGAATATGACGAGGTCCGTGGCCGAATAATTGGAAGAAGATCCCTCCCTCCAATTGGTGAAGTTTTTGCAGGGGTAGGGAGAGAAGAGAGTCTGAGACATGTATTGTTGGGAAAGAGGACGACAGGTTCAACCGAGTCCATGGAAGGTTCAGTGCTGGCTATTCCTGAAGCTCAAGTAAGCAGGAAAACTTCTCACAACTAGCGTGTAGAAGACAAAAACAACCTGCGCTGTGTACTGTGGAAAGCCAAACCATACTCGTGAAAATGCTGGAAATTGCATGGTAAACCACCTAATGGTAAGGGAAAAAAATTTGGTGAACATAACATACCTACCGCAAATGAAGTTGAGTCATCTCCACTTAGTAAAGAGCAATTAAGTCATCTTCTAATGCGCCTATCAATTAAGTCATCTTGCTCATCATCTAATGCGCCTATCAGTTCTATACCACGAGCAGATAGTAATCCTTTGGCTTTTCTAGGAAGTACCACGTCTTGGATCATTGATTTAGGTGTCTCTGATTATATGACAAGCTGTTCTCAATTATTTGATTCATATTATCTATGTTTCAGTTCCGAAAAAATCAGAATTACTAATGACAGTTTTTCACCTATTGCAAGAAAAGAAAATATTAAAATTTCAGAAAAAATCTCTTTGAATCTGTCTTACATGTTCCAAAATATACATGTAATCTTCTTTCTGTTAGCAAATTGTCTAAAGATTATGATAATTCCATTTTTTTCTTTCCTTCCAATTGCGTTTTTCAGGACCGAAACTCGGGGAACATGATTGGAACTACTAGAGAAATAAATGGGTTGTACTACTATGATGGAACTGATTCTGTGAATAAAACAACTCATGGATTATGTAGTACAAGTTCAAGCTTTGACTATGATCAGGTTATGTTATGACATAAAAGATTAGAGCATCCTAACTTTTCATATCTCAGATCTTTATTTCCTAAACTATTTAAAAGTATTGATTGTTCAAAACTTCATTGTGAAGCGTGTAATTTATCTGAAAGACATCGTGTTTCGTTTCCAATAAAATTATGTTCTGTTTCAAAAACCATTTTATTTGATGCATAGTGATGTTTGGGGCTCATCTAAAGTTAACGCACTGTCGGGAAAAAAATGGTTTGTAACATTTATTGATGATCACACACGAGTTTTCTGGGTGTATTTTTTAGAAAAGAAATCTGAAGTTGAACAACGATTTAAAGATTTTTTTCACATGATTGAAAATCAATTTCAAACAAAAATTGGCATTCTAAGAACGGATAATGAGACTGAATATTTCAACAAATATTTGAGAACATTTATTTTGGAAAAATATATTTTGCATCAATCCACTTGTCGTGACACACCATAAAAAATAAGTATTGCTGAAAGAAAAAATAGACATTTACTCGAAGTTACCAAGGCGTTTATGTTTTTCATGAAAGTTCTTAAATATCTTTGGGGTAATGCACTTCTCACCTCATGTTATTTAATAAACAGAATGTTATCCCGAGTTCTAAAATTTAAACCACATTTACAAGTTTTAAAAAATTATTTTTCCACATCTAAGATAACAGCTGATCTCCCTTTAAAAGTCTTTGGATGTGTTTGTTATGTGCATATCCCAAATGTGTTTCGCTCAAAATTTGATCCTAAAGCCGAAAATATGTTTTTATTGGGTATGCTTCCAATAAACGTGGGTACAAATGCTTTAATCCTGAAAAAAAGAAATTTTTTGAGAGCATGGATGTCAAGTTTATCGAGGATCACCCGTTTTTTTTCAAAATATTTTTTTTCAGTGGGAGAACTTAGTTGAAGAAAATAATTTTTGTGAAACTTTACCCATTCCTTTAACTAATTCAAATATGGAAACTAGGGTCAACACTAGTAATTCTATTTTGCCAGATAATACCTTATCAGAGAGGGGGAGAAATACTTTCAACGGATCATAATCCTCAACATGAGCTGCAAGTTTATACTAGGAAGAAATTCCATAAAGTTACTACAGCCCCAATTATTCCCTCAGCAGATGTTCAATCACCTTTGCCGAATAATGACCCTACAACTCAGAGTAATCTTCCCTTTACTTTCACACATTCTGATCTTGATCTTCCAATTGCTTTCAGAAAAGGAATCCGAACAAACACGAAACATCATATCACTCAATACTTGTCATATGAAAAACTATCAAAAAATCGTAGAGCATTTGTGTCTAGGTTTTCTAACATACTTGTTCCAAGAACTATTCAGGAAGCATTAAGTGAACCGAGTTGAAAATTAGATGTGATGGAAGAAATAAATGCTCTTAAAAGAAATATTCAATTAGCTGTGATGGAAGAAATAAATGCTCTTAAAAGAAATAACTCTTGGACAGTCATTGATCTACTTAAAGACAAGAAGATAGTTGGGTGTAAATGGGTGTTCACGATAAAGTTTAAAGCTGATGGAAGTGTGGAGAGATACAAATCGTGACTAGTAGCAAAATGATTTACTCAAACTCATGGTATTGATTACCAAGAGACTTTTGCTCCTATTGCTAAAATTAGCTCTATTAGAGTACTTCTTTCTCTTACAGTTAACATCAACTTACCACTTCATCAATTTGATGTAAAAAATGTGTTTTTAAATGGAGAATTGCGAGAAGAAGTATATATGGACCTACCACCCGGATTTGAAGAAAAATTTGGAAAAGGTAAAGTATGCAAATTAAAAAAGTCCCTGTACGGGTTAAAGCAGTCTCCTAGAGCTTGGTTTGAGCATTTTGGTGATGTTATCAAGAGACATGGATCCTCTCAAAGTCAAGTTANGAGGGGGAAGAAAAGCCAGACTGAAAATAGGGAGAGGGCCGAGGGTCATTTATGGTAGGAGTGGAAGAGGGAACGGATTTGAGAAAATATTGTCATATTTATAAAATATGTGCTTAAATAATGGATGACTTTAATAGATTAAGTGGTCACGCCACATATAAATGAAATTAGGTTAACTTGACCATTTCATGGATCATCATGATATATACTTACAAAGCATGTAATATTTTCTTCAAAAATTAATCTGACACGTCAACAAGATTCGAACTAGACTTAAAAAAATTCTTGTTCAGGTTGACTTAAATATTTTTTGAGTTGGGTTCGGAATTCATCCCGTTTAATATTCAGGTCAAGTTCGGATCGACCTAATTCAGATTAGGTCATTTTTGGGTCGGAGCTGAAGCCGATCTCTCCCAATCTCTCCCAAATTAACATCTCTAAGTATTAAAATTTGTCTTGACACTACAATACTACTCGAACTCGACTCAAAATATCTGGGTTCGGGTTGACCCAAATATTTTGCAGTCAGATTCATGTCATAGAATTTGTCTTGTTTGGTCGGGTTCAGGTTGACTCGATCCCGACCAGGCGGCCCTAATTGACATCCCTTTGGGGGAGAGGACTATAACCTTAAATCAGATCAAATTTTAATTTTTAATTTCTTTTGAACTTATAAAATATAGATTATAATAAATTTTTTTTGGTAACCGTTGCTCAATAGCTCATCAACTCTTCAACTCATACTCAACAACTCATTAACAACTTGGTAACTATACTAAATAACTTTTCAAATTATCAATTTGACAAGCTTTATTAGGAGGCTAATGTTTAAGTTGAACAAATGATTAAATATCATTAAAAAAATTAAAATTTTAAATTATTAAAATAATTAAAAAAGCTATATATGATTGATTTTAGTTAACATACTTATGTGATAATATTAAAATCAATATTTAGGAATTGATTACCAAAAAATTCCTTCAACTATTTTAAGAGTAAAGCATTAGGGAAATTAAATCAGATTGAATNAAATTTTAAATTATTAAAATAATTAAAAAAGCTATATATGATTGATTTTAGTTAACATACTTATGTGATAATGTTAAAATCAATACTTAGGAATTGATAACCAAAAAATTCCTTCAACTATTTTAAGAGTAAAACATTAGGGAAATTAAATCAGCTTGAATCATTTTTGGAGGGCTTTGATTTAGTTAAGCAATCAATTAATTTAAGAGATCATGCTTACTTAGGAAAGCTTCATTTAAAATAACTTTTGAGTTTATTTCTCCAAATAAAAATATAATAATAATATTTGCATAATTATATGGGGGCATATATTGTCAAATTTTCTTAGCATTACTTGTAGTAATTAATCATTCAAGTTTCAAACATTTCTTTCCATATGTGAATAAGTTTCAAGCATTTCTTTTAATAAGAGATTGTTTCTTTTTAAAAAAAATACTAAAAGACCTTTGATTTGTCTTGCTTGGTCCTAATCTTCACCAGAAGAAATTGCTTAAAAAAACTTTGTGANAAAAGCTATATATGATTGATTTTAGTTAACATACTTATGTGATAATATTAAAATCAATATTTAGGAATTGATAACCAAAAAATTCCTTCAACTATTTTAAGAGTAAAGCATTAGGGAAATTAAATCAGCTTGAACCATTTTTGGAGGGCTTTGATTTAGTTAAGCAATCAATTAATTTAAGAGATTATGCTTACTTAGGAAAGCTTCATTTAATATAACTTTTGAGTTTATTTCTCCAAATAAAAATATAATAATAATATTTGCATAATTATATGGGGGCATATATAGTCAAATTTTCTTAGCATTGCTTGTAGTAATTAATCATTCAAGTTTCAAACATTTCTCTCCATATGTGAATAAGTTTCAAGCATTTCTTTTAATAAGAGATTGTTTCTTTTTTAAAAAAATACTGAAAGACCTTTGATTTTTCTTGCTTGGTCCTAATCTTCACCAAAATAAATTGCATAAAAAACTTTGTGAAACACTTTTAATTTTAGATTAACAATTTATGAAATTTATTTACATGATATTTAGGACAATATTTGGCTCTATGCAATTTTTTTTCTATCCATGATGGCATTTTTCTCCCTAGTCTCTTCTCTTTTGTTATTTTATCTCAATAATTTTTAACATGAATAATTAATTTTATTATATCAATGAAAATTCTTTGAAGCAAAAATTTCTCAAAATCAATCTGGATGCATGTCTGCCAAGTCTATTATAGAAGCTATACATTTATTTAGAGGTTTGATGGAGAAGTACAAAGGGAGTAAGGAGGATAGATTTAATTTTTTGTTTATTTAGAAAAATATTATGATAAGGTTCTAAAATAAGAACTTTAGAGAGTTTTAAAAAATAAATGTGTTAATATTGGTTATATTTAATTAATTAGGGATATGTATACTAGAGTTGTTACTTGTATTTGAATACAAGAAGGATTAACCAAGTATTTTCCTCTTTCAGTTGGATTACATTAGAGATCCTCTTTAAGCCTAAATCTTTTTGGTTTAGTTATGAATGTTCTTACTGGATATTTATAAGAGGATGTAGATTGGTGTATGCATTTCGCTGATGATATCTTTATTGTGGATAAGACTAGAGAGAGAGAGAGAGAGAGAGAGAGAGAGAGAGAGTTAAGGAAAAACTTGATTTATGAAGGTCAACGTGGGAATCTGAAGGCTTTTATTTGGTAGATAAAAAATTAAATACATGGAATGTAATTTTAATAGTAGTAGATCCAGTGGCTTGGTTATAATAATTATTGATCAAGTTATTAAAACGAGTAAACATTTTGGATATCTTTGGGCTATGATTTAAATGAAAATCTTATTAGTAGAATTCAAGTTGGATGGTTGAAGTGGAGGAATGCACTGAGCCTATTGAGTGATAGAAAACTAATGTTTAAACTTAAAGGAAATTTTTATAAGATTTTGGTGAGACCTATAATGATTTATGATGTAAAAGGTTGTCCTGTAAAAGACAAGCATAAAATTAGGTTAAGTGTTTCAAAGATGAGAATGCTCAGATGGATGAGTGGCTAATTATAATTGTTGTTGTTGTATCAATCATTCTTTGATAGTCATCCAATTCAAGTGAGCTAATCGTAGAACTTATTAGGATCATAAACACTACCATTAGTTAAGACCTCTATTTTAACATTTTTATTGGGTTCACTTGTGATGATGATTCCTAAATAGTCAACTCTAATAGGTTTTCGAGAATAGTCTCTCGTAGATGGGTGGTCATTTTTTATGGGTTTT
>JXCR01106863.1:22429-42695 GCA_002079205.1 Phalaenopsis hybrid cultivar | reverse complement strand
ATATATATATATATATATGACAACTTTATAATTCCTTCTTCTTTAGTTATGAAGAAGAGCAGACCAATATACTTAAAATCACATAGTGAATTATTTTGACTAAGTTAGGTTTCGTGATTTTCTCTATTTTAAGGATTTTTCCATGCATGAAAACGACGGTTCCTTCTTCTGCTACTTTTACATTCTTTGTGTGTGCTAGATCTTCCTATAGTGCTAAGACATTAAATTATCATTCTACAACAACTAATTTTTTGGCATGCAATAGTTTTGACACTATTTTTGGGAAACAAAGTCCTGTTCATAGCGTTCTTCACTTCTAGAATGGCTATCAAATAAAATATACGAGCTTCTTGATATAATACACTTCATTTTCCAATAATATGGATCACCCAGCTGGTGAAGGAACTTCTTTTGCACCTAGTAAAGAGCATGTACAATGAATGGAGGGGTCTAAAAATGAGATCCTCTAACTTTTACAAGAGGCTCAACAACTGAAGGAAGTATATACTGGGCATCTATCTCGAAACTTAATGATTAGAGATTCATGGCTAGCATCCCCTTCATGTTCCTAAGTTTCTCCTTAGAAAGTTGATCACCTAGACACTGCTAACTCTGCACATCCATCCTATGTAGCCAAGTCTACCAACAAAGCTCCAACACTTCTAAAAAATTTAGCTCTACCTGACATAATTAGTGCAAGTTATGACAGTCTAGTACTAGGAGAATTTCCTTTAAGGAATAGAAATCATTCTTTAGCTAAACACCATTCTCAAGTATTTTCTTTGTTGGCTGAGATCATCCTTCAACACTTTATTTTAATAGAGTTCAAGCTCCCAAGCACTGATTCCTATGATAGGACATTCAATTCTTATCAACACATCGATCACTGTGGGACCTTCATGCACTAATAATGATCGAGCTTCTGGTGCACTCTTTAATCAACTTCCTACTATTCTTAAATGCCAAGCATATACTTGATTTTATTCATTCACAAGAAGAATCATTCATTCCTTTAATAAGCATAATAAATTATTTATGGATCAATCAATTCATTGCAAATTTAAGATTGTCAAAAAATCCTCTCACCCTTCTAAGATTCCTACTATCTTATCATTAGGATTTATAATTTTCAAATTAAGAGATTAATTTTGTTTTAAATTGATCAATTTTTTAAAAAATTAGGAATTATATTTTAATGATACAATATCTTGGAAAAGCCTAAGAGGCGATGACTTATAATATATCAAAATGATCGATTTCATATCCTAAAATTAAGGTGAGATCTACTAACAAAATATAATATCTGACTTAATGAAATACGATTCAATTCTATATAGAATTGAAACAAGTCCGTCTCTAATGAACTTACAATCCTGCCTAAGCAAAACCGTAAATTAACCAACCTAAGCGTCTCTTAAGTAGGTGGTCTAGTCAAATGAAAAAAATATTCTTGTTTATTAGAAAGAAGAAGTAGATTTTACAACTTGATTACTAGAAACAAGTTGTCTAAGCATGTTTGGTGTGCAATGCATCTAACAAGTACAAATTTTTGCATTTTATCTACTATTATTTGACTCAATTTATTGAGTAAAGATAAATTTTTATAAATACCCACTTCATAAAAATCTAAGATCTGCCATTTGGCACTGTGACCGATGGAGGCCATAACATCCAACGATGAGTTGACGATGTCAGCTCTTGAAGATCAAAACTTGCATTTTTTTTAATGGCTTTCAGAACTGCTTTCAGAGATCTGATTTCATTGGGAAGAAGACTACCTTAATTATTGCACTCTATCATTGCCTTCAGCCAAGTGGTAACATCAAAAGAAATTGAAAAAAAGCTCATTCAGCCAAATGGCAACAGAAGGAAACAGTAATCTCATGGCATCAGCATAACTGTTGCCTTTATTGGCTAAAAGATAAATTTTAAAATCTTATGAAGTTACCAAATAAGGCTTTCTGAGCGAAATATGAGGAGTTAATTAGTCATGTTTTGTTGATTTTGATTTCTTATTTGGATATCTTGAACTTGTAGTGATTTGAGAGGAAGCCATTTGGAGGCTCAGGGGCACTTTTAAATGCCGAGAAAGAGAGGTTCAGTTCTCTGAAGCCGCAAGGTTTGCTCTTACATGATAATGACTTTGTATAGCAAATAGAAGTGACAAATAGAAAGCTGAGGCTAGGGAAAGATGCCATTTTGTACTATATAATAATCAAATTTAATATATCATATCATGTATATATATAGTTATTTTAATTCAAAATATAAATAAAATAAAATTTAAGAAGCCCACCGAACCACCTAAAGCATGACGAACCGCCTAAAGCGCAAGAAGCAATTGGAACTAGCAAGAAGCTGAGACAAAAGCGTGAGAAGAACCACCAGAAACCTGCTAGGAGCTAAGATTGAGCAAAAACAACCAAGTGAAGGAAAACCAGAAAGAGCACGACATTAACATAAAGGTAGAGATAAAAGAAGATAAGAAAATATAACAAAAAATAGGAAAACATAAGGGAAAAATAATAAGCCTGAAACCAACCTGAGAGCAGAAGTGAGGAAATAGAAAAAACAGAAGAAACGAACATATATGTATCTAAGGACAGTTCTTTATGACCAGAAGAGAGCAAAAAAATGTCGCAAGGATAGCAAATGGAGGCCAACAACAGACAAATGAAGAACGAACAGTATTGGCTAAGAGGTCAAAGCACAACCACCACCACCAAGCCTAAAAAAGAAGGCCATGAGTTCAAAATCAAGAGCACCTACACAATAAATAAAACTACCATCCAAGCCACCAAGGTCAACTAATACGATAACATAATCCCTCAACCAAGAACTGCCAGCCTGATGAACCAAAAAATATATGCATATTTAGACCTATATTTAATACTCATTTTTGGTGATATTGCGTTTTAAAGAAAGATATTTTTTATGTTTTATTGCAGGTTGTTGATTTTTAGGACTTGAAACAAAAAAGAAACAAAAATGATAGAATTTAGAGGACGTTTTTGAAAAAATACACAGCGCCGACGGCGCCAAGATGGATGTCGACGGCGCAGACCTACAGAACTGAGGCCAGAATATACTTAGTGCTGACGACACCATTTGACAGAGAGCACATAATTAGTTCATGGACCTATTTCTAGAAAATTTGACAAATTTGGACGCTTTTTGAAGATTTTTTAGATGCACCTATTGGAAAACCGACATTAGGCTCTATTTAGGGCAAAATTTAATTAGAAAAATTTCTCTNAAAAAAATTTCTTGTTTATTAGAAAGAAGAAGTAGATTTTACAACTTGATTACTAGAAACAAGTTGTCTAAGTATGTATGGTGTGCAATGCATCTAACAAGTACAAATTTTTGTATTTTATCTACTATTATTTGACACAATTTATTGTGTAAAGATAAATTTTTATAAATACCTACTTCATAAAAATCTAAGATCTGCCATTTGGCATTGTGACCGATGGAGGCCATAACATCCAACGATGAGTTGACGATGTCAGCTCTTGAAGACCAAAACTTGCATTTTTTTTAATGGCTTTCAGAACTGCTTTCAGAGATCTGATTTCATTGGGAAGAAGACTACCTTAATTATTGCACTCTATCATTGCCTTCAGCCAAGTGGTAACATCAAAAGAAATTGAAAAAAAGCTCATTCAGCCAAATGGCAACAGAAGGAAACAGTAATCTCATGGCATCAGCATAACTGTTGCCTTTATTGGCTAAAAGATAAATTTTATAATCTTATGAAGTTACCAAATAAGGCTTTCTGAGCGAAATATGAGGAGTTAATTAATTATGTTTTATTGATTTTGATTTCTTATTTGGATAGCTTGAACTTGTAGTGATTTGAGAGGATGCCATTTGGAGGCTCAGGGGCTCTTTAAATGCCGAGAAAGAGAGGTTCAGTTCTCTGAAGCCGCAAGGTTTGCTCTTACATGATATTGACTTTGTATAAGAAATAGAAGTGACAAATAGAAAGCTGAGGCTAGGGAAAGATGCCATTTTGTACTTAATAATAATCAAATTTAATATATTATATCATGTATATATATAGTTATTTTAATTCAAAATATAAATAAAATAAAATTTAAGAAGCGCACCAAACCACCTAAAGTGCGACGAACCGCCTAAAGCGCAAGAAGCAATTGGAACCACTAAGAAGCTAAGACAAAAGCGTGAGAAGAACCACCCGAAACCTGCTAGGAGCTAAGATAGAGCAAAAACAACCAAGTGAAGGAAAACCAGAAAGAGCACGACATTAACATAAAGGTAGAGATAAAAGAAGATAAGAAAATATAACAAAAAATAAGAAAACATAAGGGAAAAATAATAAACCTGAAACCAATCTGAGAGTAGAAGTAAGGAAATAGAAAAAACAGAAGAAACGAACATATATGACCAGAAGAGAGCAAAAAAAATTTCGCAAGGATAGCAAATTGAGGCCAACAACAACCAAAAGAAGAACTAACAGCATTGGCTAAGAGGTCAAAGCACAACAACCACCACCAAGCTTAAAAAAGAAGGCCATGAGTTCAAAATCAAGAGCACCTCCACAATAAATAAAACTACCACCCAAGCCACCAAGGTCAACTAATACGACAACATAATCCCTCAACCAAAAACTGCCAGCCTGATGAACCAAAAAATATATGCATATTTAGGCTTATATTTAATACTCATTTTTGACGATATTGCGCTTTAAAGAAATATATTTTTTATGTTTTATTGAAGGTTGTTGATTTTTAGGACTTGAAACAAAAAAGAAGTAAAAATGATAGAATTTAGAGGACGTTTTTGAAAAAATACACAGCGCCGACGGCGCCAGGATGGATGTCGACACGCAGACCTACAGAACTGAGGCCAGAATATACTTAGCGTCGACAACGCCATTTGACATAGAGCACATAATTAATTCATGGGCCACTAGCGCCGACGGCGCCAATGTTGGTGAAAGACCTATTTCTAGAAAATTCGATGAATTTGGACGCTTTTTGAAGAGTTTTTGGATGCACCTATTGGAAAACCGATATTAGGCTCTATTTAGGGCAAATTTTGATAAGAAAAATCTCTCTCCACTCCCTCCCAACCTCTTAGAGTCCATTAGTCATTTATTTCCTTAGAGTTTTGAGTTTTTATGGTGAGTTTAAATGTGAATTCTTTTCTAAGAGTTGTTAGAGAGGGAGAGAAGTGAGAGATTTGTTCTTCCTACATCTTCGAAGAGAGAATCAAGAGTATTGTAAAGAGAGAAAGAGTCCAAGAGAGGTCAAGAGATTTGCTTTGAGAAAGAGTTTCAGATAAGTGTTGTTTGTTTATTATTGTTGTATGATCTTTCTTTTATATATTAAATTTGTGTTTTGTTGTATCTTTCTCATGAAGACGGAGTAGTTTCCTTTATCTTTCTCCATACTCTGAGATATGGTGAAATGAAGAGATAATTTAGATGACCAATGTTAAAATATAAAATAAAATATGATGGTTTTTCTACTCCGTTCTTAATTTACTTTTCTATATGACCAATTGAAATGTTAAAATATGTTGTGAAACATATGATCCGGGAAATAGAGTATGAGTTCTACAACAAAGTGAGAATCAAATTTAATTCCATGGATGAGTATTTCGTTCATGGAATTAAGTGCAAATAAATAAGGAAATAATCATTGTTGGGCGTAGAATTGGAGATTTTAGGGTGACAGACTAAAATCTCCAATTTGGTCTTAGTGTTTAAGAACTAAAGCGATCGTAGCCTTTAGAGGAAGGGAAGTGAGAGATCAAGAGTGAGAGCCAGTATCCTCCTAGTCTAACCCCAGATTTAGGGAATAAACCTAAGATTAGCCAATGATTCTCTATAACACTGAATCAGGGTAGAGAATTAAAATTACTCCTATTTGACACAATACAAATTTATACCATTTATTTCATCTCATTTTACCAAGAACTCATTGTAGTGAGAAAGTTGTTTTTTTATATTAGATAACTTCATCACATAAACATAGTTTGGTAGTTATTGTTTAAATTTTACATTTCAGTTTTGCTAGTAGTTAATAATGTAGTTCTGATAATACATCAAATATTCAAAATTAGTGACAGTAATTTTATTTTATTGCTGTGAATTTCCTAGTTAATTTATCATCTCAAATTTAAACCTTCATTGTGTGATCGATATTTGGGGCTTAAACATAAAGTCTTGTATTACTTGATAATGATACATATACTTGTGTAGAATCCCTACATAAATTGCTTAAATTTTTAATTCATAAAATAACGCATCAAGTTTTTAGCACCGTTGAAAAGTGGAGTCAACTTTATATATTTTGCACAACTATATCATTCAGGATCACAACCCGACTGCTAGAACATCATAACCATAGAGCTGACAAACCATAAAAGGTGGAATAATTATTATTTATCGCTTTATTAATACAACACTAATTCTATACTTCACTAAGGGGAAAGTAACGATTAGCTGAAGTAGAGAACAACATTTTATCTTACAAATCCTCAAATAGTTTAAGCTAGGAGATTAGATCAACTAATCAGGAAAGAATGCACTCCGCAAGTAATTGGACATTCCACACACCTATATTGAAAAAATGGTGAACTTTCCAAGAGAAAGTAGAATGAGAATTAAGCAAGGAGTTAAGTGAGCCACACCCAAGCCAATTGTCTTGAAAAAAGATAAATGTCGCCTTTACCCAAACCCCACTTAATGAAGGCCTCCACAATCCATTTCTTTTTTACATAGTTTTTTACAAAACAAGGAGCCACCGCTTTTAAATGAAGCTAAAGAAGGATGGATATTAATGCAGTGTTTCCTACATAAGAACTTGGCTCATAAAATAATACCCATGTGAAATAACCACCAAAGATTAATAGAGAAACAATGAGCTAAGTATAAGAAGGAATTGCTCCCGAGTCCTCCTCATCAATAGGGTAGCACAATTTATTCCAAGAGGACCAAAGGAAGGAAAACTTTGAACTATTTGAACCCCAGAAAATTTTATTAATAATACACTCTAATTTAAGGCACACAACAGTAATAGGATTTATGGATTAGAAAATGTACATAGAAAGGGAGCATAACACACTTTTGATTAATTTGTTTCTGCCACCCATTGAAAGCAAGTTAAAGCCCCAACTATCCAACCTCTTCCGCAATCCACTGAAAATATCATCAAATAGAAGTGAGCGCTTCTTCCATTTGAAAATGGGCACCCCAAGATACTTAATAGGGAGGAATTTAGTGGAAACATTGAGGATATTGGTGATCTTATTAACTTGAGAAAAACTCACACCTTTCCCTAAAACAAAACAACTTTTATTAAGGTTGAAATGAAAACCACTTAAACTTTTAAGGTTTTTTAACATTCTTTTGATAATTTTGACAGACACAATAAAGCCATTAGAAATGATGAGGAATTCATCAACAGAAGCAAAGTGAGTTATGATCATATCACACTTAGTTATAAAAGGACATATGTTGTGATTCACGTAAAGAAAGTTAAGGGACCTAGAAAGACAGTCAACAAAAAAAATGAACAGATCAGAAGATAAATGTTCACACTGTTACATACCTTTATTAGACTTAAAGAAGCTACAAGACTTATCATTAGTGAGTATAGAAAACCAATAATTATTAATAGAGTTAGCTATAAGGGTTATAAACTTGCCAAAAAAATCAAACTTCTCAAGACTTGATAAATAAATTCTCAATTGATATTATCATAGTCTTTAGAGATATCTAATATAAGAATTTAATTTTTCCCATGAGCCTTTAAATACAAGTCATGGACAAGCTCTTAAGAAAATAAGGTATTATCCACAATATTGCAACCTTTAACATACCCATTTTGATTCTCTGAAATAAGAAAGGAGAGAATATTTCCTAGAATCTTAGATAAAATTTTAGAAATTAATTACTAAGGAAGTTACATATGCTTCTCCAAACCCTAAACCCTTTAAAAGTGAAAATGTGTATTTCACTTTTAAAATTTAAATTTGTGGTATTTTTGATGTGATATGAAATATTAGGGTGTTATAAATATGAAAGGTAAAATACATGTGTTAGATATGTAAAAGTATAATACTTGTATGGTTTATATGTATTATGCACAAATATTCTATTTTGTACTAAACATAAACTTAAGTTATTTCACATAACTTAGACCCACATAATGTTTGGTTTCAAGTATGATTAATTGAATTAACTATGTTCAATGAATAGAATCATACAATCAATAGCTTGCCTCTCAAGGCTTATTTTCGAATCGATATTTGAATGACATCTTGATATTGACCATATTTATTGACATTCAAGCTTGTCCCATGAGGCGTTATAAAGAACAGTGCAATCAACTGTATAATAAATCCTTACCTTATATACCATTTATGTAATTGTAACACATTTCTACTGTAGTTAAAGTGTAAATATGGATCTATTAAGTCATTCACATTACTTTAGTTATCTTGGCACGACACAATATTTTCATAAGTTATCACCGACTCATTAAATGAGATGTTCATATTAATGTATTTATATGCTCAATGTTCTCTAGAGAATCGTGAGAAAAAGATTATAACTTGAAGACTCAATAGGTGATACATATCTGTTACATAAGACTACTAATTTCTATTCATTCTATGTTGAGCAAAAATAACCCATTGATGAAGCTATATGTATAGTGCTTTTGCACTTTGGGAATTTTATGTTTGAACAATAAAGTGAAGCATAAGAGAAATGCATTTAATGTTGCCTCAATGACCAGAACATCTTTCTATGTTCTTCTCAATTATGACAAAGTTTAACCCTTATTTAAGTAAAATAGATTATTTATTATTAGTTGATCAACTCTATATCCCAAATATAATATTCACATAATTATTAAAATTAGAATTATGCAACCAAGTTATTTGTGATTTAGTAGAAGATTAAAAAGAGTTTCCAATATGGTTTAAAATGTACATAAGTTCTACTAAGTACACACATTACTTTTAAGTTGACTTAATTATGTACACCTGCTTATTGTAGCACTTAACAGGTTCATGACTGATCAGAAAAATGAAGTTACGGATCGGAATTTGCAAGATCGTTCTTGAGGGTCCACACATATCATAAATATGTGGCCAATTTCTTATGTTAATAGCTATATATTTCACACAAAATCTAGGTTCGAAGGAAGATAGATAAATAAGTCGAGTGTTTGTGTTAAAGGAGAAAACCAATTTAGATGACTAAATAGACTACCATGGGGATATTAAAAAATTGTGCACTTATAATATGCTGACACTATTGGGCAAAGTGTATTTCTGCTCTTATATTCCTAATTGACAAAACAAAAACATGTAATCCTTGAAACCTCACTAAAATTGAAATGACTATAAAATATGTTAAAAAAATTTTCAATTCATTCTAACAGATCGAGTTAGTTAATTATCTTAGATACCCTGTTAGATTATATTAGAAAGTAAAATGAGTAATGTTCATGAAGATTAAGCCTAAAGCGACTATTGATGTTCAAAATATTACTACACATGCACATCAGAAAAAAAAAGTTAAATTTTTGTACGATATCTCATTTTATTGAGTAGCTAATAAGTTTAGATGATGCTAGTGACACATATGAAGAATTAAGTCATTTGGGGATAAGTCTGATGATGATATAGATGAAAAAATTTTAAATTTAACCTCTAGCTGCTCAACCCATGAATAAGAATAAGATGTGTACGTAGTTTTCAATTTATTTTTCTTACTTGTATTTCATATTTTTAATGATTGTATTATGTACTTTTATTTCTTATATTTTTCTTACTTTTACTTGTTATGTTTTATTTTACTTTTTTTTTTCTTGTACTTTATGCTTTTACTTCTTATACATTATGATGATGACAAGTGTTAAAAAAGTTTAATGCCCTCCTTAGACTTAATATCGATGTCTATCATCATCATTACTAAAGGTTGACATATTACTATTGTTTGACATTAACCTTCTTGATCTTTTATATTTTCTTTTTATAATGTAAAAAATAAAGTAAGGCTATTTTATGTTGGTCAACCTCTAGTGTTCCTTGTCAGTCTTTCCTTAAGAGAGGATATTAGTAGACACAATTCATAGATATAAATAATTTTAGAAAGATTTATTAGTACTTTAAATTAAAAACCAATATCAATGGTTACCATCAAACTAGAATGACACTTGTCATTACCATCACTTTAATTTAACAAGTTACTGACATTTGTTATTAACCTTCTTAGATAGTTGACGTATTATTTTATACCACTTGATGTTGCCTAAACTCTAACATTTCATATCAATCCTAACTCGTTACAAACTAAGGGGTAACCTCTAAAGTTTACAAGTTTTTAACAGAAGCCTTAGGTTTTCTAATTACATGTATTCCATGTATAAGGAGAATAATTTAATAGATCATTCATAGTCTTCTAATGTCTAACATCTATCCTTTCAATAGTTAATTTTCCTTTTTATAAGAAACTATTTAACCATTTTACTAATAATCGCATGATGTTCAATATTCCTAATCATTTCTTGGTTAGTGCCTATTAGTATTTAATGTTTAGTAGCCATAGATGTCAACCATCATTGCTACTAATGTTGGATAAGTATTTACCACTAATATTCAACACTCACATCCATTGTTAATATACTATCTCAATTGGCTATTTTCTGGCACATGTGAGTGTTAAATTATATTAACCATAAACATTGTAAGCAAACCTTTCTTTTATAAGAGTAATTATTAAGTTCACCTTCAATTATTATCTAACATTTTATTTTCTCATTTAAATACCACCTAACACATATGAATGTATCATGTTTGTTAGTTATTAATGTCCAATGCTTACCTTATTGTGCTAATTATACCCTCTTCAAGGACCTAAGAAAACTATTAAACATCACCCAACTTATGACTTTTACAATCCACCGTCATATGATATATAATATTTAAGATCTACTATCACATGAACTCTATTGATATTTAAATTCTATTAGCTATCAAAATTTCTCGCTTACTTTCACAATTACAAATTTTTTCTCATTTTAAGAGAATGATGGAGCGTACCATTAGGCTATCACCAAATACATGGCAGCATTTTCTTGTATTCTTATCTCTCCTCCAAATAAAAGAAAAATCTGATAAACCACCAACCACCATGAAATGTCCAAGGGTCCTAAGAAATAATTATCTAAAATTTGTTAATTTTTAATGACTATCAACCATTGATATCTAGTGCCCACTATTTTGATAATTCATTTACCCTCATAAGGATAACAACTAAAAAAATTACTAGTCTTTGATGCATGTCTAATGTATTAGGTTGAATGTTGTATGATTCTTAACAATTACTCATAATTATTAGTCATGAACACAAGATACTAGCCTTCCTTATCACTAACATCCATTTTTATAAGGAGATTTATCAGGAAGATCATCTGTCATAACCTATCATTTAAAATTCTAGATTAACCATCATATGAAACCTATCAGTTTTAATTGATATATATTTTCCACTAATGCTATACTGGCCACTTTTTAAAGCATGTAATTCTTTTAATTTAGATGTGTCATGTTATTTATACTTAAGTAGCTCAATTGTGTTTGGCCTTGAAAGTCACAAATTAAGTTTGCATCCATTCTATATTTTTAATTTCTAGAATGTGTGTCATATCACCACAATACCCCACATCATTCATGATCTTAAAATTATATTTTGTAAGTAATATTTTCTTATTGATTATATATGAGAATACATGTAATGAGCAAAAAGAAAAAATTCAAACATTTTATGTGGAATCATACCTATGAATGTCTCACATTTTGAAAGTTCACTGATGTAAAATTTTTTTAATCAAAATTTTATGTCAAGAAATGCATTATGTAATTGCATTAAGTTCATTCAAATTGTCAATCTTGACAAGTGTGTGTAGCAAAAATTGAAAAAATGATCTTTTAAAGAAAAATGATTGAGCAAACAATTGTATGTCACTCAAAAGTGCAAAAATCTCTATTGATTGACATGCTACACATCTTTTTGTTTGATATTTTTCAACGACTGATATTTGCTTAATTAGTTTGCGACCTTTCCTTATAAAATAGAACAAGTAGATCACCAATCATTACTTGATGTCCGATATTTATCGATTTTCATTGGAAGCATATCAATGGTTAATGTTTGTTAGCTATTGATGGCCGATGATCACCANCCGTCTTGAGAATGTAATTTTTGTAGGATCTCCGCCTTTTTCTTCAAAAATAACAAGAACATTACCAGTAGGCTTGAACCAAGATAGAGGGACATGGTACCTGATGAGAAATTTACAAAAAATAAACAAAAAAGGTTGTATAAATTGGCGTTAGATAGTTTGGGTAGAAGTTTAATAGAGACGTCTAAGCAAAAGAGGTGTTTACATGCATACCACATAATTTTTATATATTTACATATCTAAAATCTAAACTTAGATATTTAATTATATAACAGCTTAATGATTCAATCACATCAAAATATATGCATGAACACATGTATTTCAATTAAGAAAAGTTATGATTGATATTAGTTTTGAAGTGATTTAAAGATGAGTGTTGTATAACTAAATATTATAATCTAGATAGTCGATATGTATGTAAATCCTCCTACTCAAAATCAGGGATGATATAGCTAATACTAGAAATTTTAAATTCTGAAATCATTAATAGATTCAAAAGACTTAAAGAAAAGGAGAACAATAGTTCTTTCTCTTATTCTAACAAGAAGTAATACAATATTAGAGCCTATGTTGCGATTCTATGATAAAAAAGCAAAGAAATAAAACGATGTCATAACCAACATGATAAAGGAAGAAACATGTAAATGAAATTAATATAATTATTTACAATGATTTAAGGAATGAATGCAGCAAATAATTATTTCCCACATCAAGAGAAAAGCCGGCAGATAGCAGATGACAGGATAACTGGCAAGTTGTAAAGCCGATGGAGGAGCAGTTAGCAGGAGGCTAGCAAAGGAGTCGTTGGGAAAAGATGGTGATCATTCATACTTGAAAATCAGACTATCAAATTGTAATTGGTTAGGAACTTTAGTAAAGATATCCTCAGTTTGCTGTTTTACTAGATTGTATCTAATTTGAATAATTTCTTATTTAATGTTTCCCTTTATTAAATCTCTACTAATTTCAGTGCGCTTAGTTTTATGCTTAGTTTGATCATGGTGAAAAGAATTCTCNTACATGTGTTAGATATGTAAAAGTATAATACTTGTATGGTTTATATGTATTATGCACAAATATTCTATTTTGGACTAAACATAAACTTAGGTTATTTCACATAACTTAGACCCACATAATATTTGGTTTCAAGTATGATTAATTGAATTAACTATGTTCAATGAATAGAACCATACAATCAATAGCTTGCCTCTCAAGGCTTATTTTCGAATCGATATTTGAATGACATCTTGATATTGAGTATATTTATTGACATTCAAGCTTGTCCCATGAGGCGTTATAAAGAATAGTGCAATCAACTATATAATAAATCCTTACCTTATATACTATTTATGTAATTGTAACACATTTCTACTGTACTTAAAGTGTAAATATGGATCTATTAAGTCATTCACATTACTTTAGTTATCTTGGCACGACACAATATTTTCATAAGTTATCACCGACTCATCAAATGAGATGTTCATCTTACTGTATTTATATGCTCAATGTTCTCTAGAGAATCGTGAGAAATAGATTATAACTTAAAGTCTCAATAGGTGATACATATCTGTTACATAAGACTACTAATTTCTATTCATACTATGTTGAGCAAAAATAACCCATTGATGAAGCTATATGTATAGTGTTTTTGCACTTTGGGAATTTTATGTTTGAACAATAAAGTGAAGCATAAGAGAAATGCATTTAATGTTGCCTCAATGACCAGAAGCTTGTAGCAACATCTTTTCATGTTCTTCTCAATTATGACAAAGTTTAACTCTTATTTAAGTAAAATAGATTATTTATTATTAGTTGATCAACTCTATAACCCAAATATAATATTCACATAATTATTAAAATTAGAATTATGCAACCAAGTTATTTGTGAGTTAGTAGAAGATTAAAAAGAGTTTCCAATATGGTTTAAATTGTACATAAGTTCTACTAAGTACACACATTACTTTTATGTTGACTTAATTATGTACACCTGCTTATTGTAGCACTTAACAGTTCATGATTGATCAAAACAATGAAGTTACATATCGGAATTTGCAAGATCGTTCTTGAGGGTCCACACATATCATAAATATGTGGCCAATTTCTTATGTTAATAGCTATATATTTCACACAAAATCTAGGTTCGAAGGAAGATAGATAAATAAGTCGAGTGTTTGTGTTAAAGGAGAAAACCAATTTAGATGACTAAATAGACTACCATGGGATATTAAAAAATTGTGCACTTATAATATGCTGACACTATTGGGCAAAGTGTATTTTTGCTCTTATATTCCTAATTGACTACATCAATTATTGGCAGAGGGGAAATATCTTACAAACAAGTGATGTTTAGGTTGGTGAAGTCGATACATATCCACCACTTGTTACTATCATTCTGAACCATAACTATAATGGATACTCATTCTGGGTACCAGACTTATATGATGTAGTTACCTTTCAACAGCTTCTGCACCTCTTCTTGGATCAACTTAGCCAACGTGGCTGCCAACCTCATTTTCTACTTCATTTGTCAGACCGTTGGATTGACGTTCAGATGATGATGGGCAACATTGATTGACACCCCATGAATCTCAACAATTGACCAAGAAAAATTGTCTTGGTGAATTCAAAGTCTTAATCGTCTCATCCTTTTGACATACATCAAAAGCATAACTTAGTAAGGAAAATTTTTTGACATATTCATCGTCATCTATAGGAACCTTTTGGGTGGTCTCATTGGACATAAGGCCTTCCCCTCGTCGGATGTCAAGTTCAAGTAGTTCTTGGTGAATGCTTCCGACTGCAAGGAGAGAAAGTACAACATTGCTCCAAGTCACCTTGGATAGTTATTAACTCCTCATCACCCAAAAATTTCACAACTACATAATACATTAGGTGACGATACAAAAGGAATTGAGTAAAGAGAGACAAAAGATAATGTTGTATGTAGGTGGAGAGTTGGCTACAAGGAAATCTACCATGTTAGTGAACTGTTTCTCATTTTCTCCCCAAGCGACTAACTGGTCGAGGATTCCTAGTGCTTTTTTTTCTCTTTCTCCAGGGAAGTTGTAGAGTAGTCTGGGCATGGCCGAAAGATGGGAGGTGCTCAAGCTCATCTTATCAAATACCTACTTGAAGATGATGTTCACCGAGCTCTTGGAGTTTGCTAGTATTCTTCCAATATGATAATTGGCGAATAGGGCATTGATAACGATAAAAACATTGTATGGGTTTCCCTTTGGAGGTAAGTTAGAGTTGGTAAAAGATATGGGAGGGTGCAAGATGTGTCACAATGCTAAAGCGATTGCTCACAATTCACCCATTGGAGACCTCTTCAAGTTGGCTTTGCAGAATGACTCTGTCGTGATTGTGTTGATTGAAAGAGTTTGTGTTTCTGCTCTTTTTGGTCATAGATGCGCACTTAGGATGGTTATTTTGTATAGATTATACTTAAGGAATCTAACTCTATTTTATCCAGGTGGCCAAATTAAGATAATTTAAACAAATCATATTCTCTATAGGTGTTTGTTAACCAGTGCCCTCAAGCATAAGAAGGACATACTAAAGCAAGAGGCTTGATGTCTCAAAACGCCAAGTCCACATGCATGCTTTACTTATGGCTTGTTAAAGTGTCTTTAATTTCTCTGTTTAACTCTGCTTTGTAGAGTTTTATATTATTTTTATTCTAAGTAAATTCGACATAACTAGGCTAAGGCCGGGGGGTATGGAATGAGCGAGATTGAGCCACTATCCAATGATTCCTGGTGATGCATCGAGGACTTGAACCATGTTGATGATTAGGGGTGTAAACGAACCGAACACGAACGAACAGAGCTTGTGTTCGTGTTCAGTTCGTTTAAAATTTAGCNTATAATTATTTTAAATTATTTTATATTTTGAACAATAACGATTCGAACACGAACGAACGCATCACTGTTCTTCTTTAGTTCGTTTAAACAATCGAACGAAAAAAATTTGTTTGCGTTCGTCTCGTTTACTTATCGAACGAATCAAACACAAACTCCTTGACGAACCGAACACGAACTGTTCGCGAACAACGAACTTTTTTTACAGCCCGATTGATGATGGGAAAAAAGGCATTTGGAGTGTAAGAACCTACAAGCCGCCGCAATTCTAGAAACTCTAGGCGCAGGAGCTCATTCATATTGATGCTCACATTTCTTTTAAGACTTTGATGCATTGCAGTGAAAGGGATAATCTAATCTATGAGGATCACCTCCCTTATGAGGTAAAGTCTACCATTCATAGGTGACTTGACTTTAAGACTTTTAAAGTATGCATTATTTAAAAACTTCATAATTTTTGTTATAATCTTTACTCCGTCAAAATCACAACAATAATTAAAAATTAAATTAATTAAATAATTCCTCGATTAATCAATCAAATCTAATTGATTAAGTCTATCATTTTTATGTTGACTTAATCGCGTCAATATCATACTGAGTCAAAATAATTTTAAATTTTTAAACACAAAATAATCATATTAGTTAGGCACATCAGACCGTTCGATCTTTAAGATCTAGCAGCAAGTCTCAATATATCTTTTAAAATTACAATAGCCCACCACTCTCAATATATCTTTTAAAATCAGAGTAATCAAACATTTACTTTAGGATTGGATTCATCGTCAAGTAATATTATCATCCCATAAGGTGATATATTATTCCTGATGTTGTATTCAATCATAATTGAGAAAATTTAAAATTCTAATGGCTCCTACAAAAACACACAACCACCATCAATAAAATGGAGCTCAAATTAATTAATAAGCCGAAAAATCAAGCTTTAAGCCTTATTCAAGAGCTTTTAAAATGCCTATTTGGGTACATTAAAGAATCATTTGTATATTGTGAGCCTTTTAAGATTCTAATAACATATGCACTAGATGAAAGCATGTATTCCAAGTAACATTATTGAAACTGTTTTAAATATTTGTTATCATTAAGTCTATAAATTTTTAGAGAATAAAAAAAGGGGCTTTTACAGACATAGCTCCCAAAACTGTTTTATTTATCTATCTCACACATAAACTTTGACAATTACGAACATCATATCATATGAAAGTAACAGTCATTATTACATTTTAATAGTCAAATCCATCTTTTCATCAACATGTAAAGTGCTAAGTGTGAAGTGAAAGATTAGGTGTGAGCTATCTAAATCCAATAGAGTTATGCAATTTTCCTTGAAAAATAAAACAATTGTCACTCAAAACCAAAATCATTCTTAAGATTTAATGTTATGGTTGAGTTCTTAACATGATCTAATTAAAGTGTCTATAAAACTTAGCTATTATATAGGTTTTAAAAACTAACTGATATTCATCATGCAAACTTTTGATTTAAAAATTTATCAAAATATTCATTATGACATTGTACCTCTGAAAAATAGTTAATAAAGCATTAGCTATGCTTTTACATTGATAAGCAACAAACATTAAGATTATGTATTGCTAACTTCAAAGCACATCAAAATCATGCATATTTATACAAATACTATCCATTATATTTTTTTTAAAATTTAGAATATTAGTAAATAATTATCGAAAGTTCGCAAAAAATAGAATTTATATCGATGATGAATAGTTGATTTTTTTTATAATTTAATTGCATCATATAAATAGATAAGTTTTATATTACAAAAAAATTAAATGACATACAAGTAAATGTCACCAAATATATATATATATATATAATACGGACGATTAAAATATGAGTTTACTGTTGGCCTTTTACTATTCACCCCATTAGTTTAGGGTTTACTAAATACTAAAAAAATTTGATAGGGATCAAGTGAAATAAGCGGAAGTTGAGCAGTGAAGTCAGAGGTAGTGGGGGAACCTAATTTACTTCCACTATAAGAACGAAAGCTGAATCAATAATTTGCAACATACAAAAAGTGATCTAGAAGAAATTGACAAGTAAATATTTTAAAATATAATAATCAATCCTATAAATTTATTGCATAACTATCAATAACTAATTACCCAATAATATAATTTATTACATAATTAACATGTTGAAGTTTTACTAATTTATTACATTATAAATTTTGCTTTTGGAGTATAAAAAATTTCACTGTTACATTCTTCTTTTAAACATTTTAACAAACAAAAACAAAATTATCATTTTTCCAGAAACAACTGCTCTGCAGCTATTTTCACACAGCTGCACCAAACAGACAGTCAGCTTCCCTGCAGCTGCTTTCCTGCAACAGCTTCCTAGGGCAGCACAACAGCTGCGCCAAACAGACCCTAACTTATCTCAAGTCATCCATGCGGCTTTAACACTCTTCCTCGACACTAAATCAGCCTAACCCTCGCAACTCCTAGACGTGTAAGCACACAACAAAGAAGAATACAGAATAATATTGGAGAAAGAACACTTCACTAAGAAAGAGAGATTATAAAACTTGAATGCTTGGAACCTTCGATAGTTACAATGAGGGTAATGACTCCTATTGATAGTCCCCTTCAAGTTCAAGAGAATATTCTAGAAAAACCTAATTTCTAGAGAATTTTACACTATTCTTTTAATTAGATTCATGACTTTAAATCCTTCTAGATTATTCTTGAGTTATCCCTAGAGAATTTCCTTCTACCATTCTCTAGAATGAGGAATCTTCTAAAGTTATATGGATTTCTCTCATCCATCTGGTCTTCTCTAGAATCTTTCATCCCATGGTTTGTCTTGCCAATTTCTAGAAGATGACGGAGTGTGACAATATGCTGTAAATGGGACCAATACAAACACAGTTGCCTCATATGCAGTTTCAAGCAAAACATATTCCATGCAGGATAAGCTAAAAAAAAATTACCACCATTCCATCTGGAATCTAGTTAAAAGACATTTGAACAATCACATAACTAAAAAATATTTTTTTATTCAACATGATCAAATGACCATAATTGCTTCTCTTTTAGAAATCTGAATTTATCTGAAATTTCACCTGAAATACTTCAGTTAGTGGCCAAAATCTTGAAATTAAAAATATTAATACAATTTGGATTGATTTCAATAAATACCAAACTAAAAAAACTCAAAATCATACTTCAATCCACAGCGTTTGGACTAAAGTTTTACTCGCAAATTTAAAGCTTATTCTCGTTTAAAAAATAACAAAATAGATCAACAATGGAAAAATATGATGACCCTGGACAGTCTGCTTGCTGTTCAATATAAATTGATAACAAGTGGTATGGTTGAAGAATAATACCATGGGAAATAAACTCAATAGAGAACAAATCCCACTAGCTACACACCNAATGAAGTTGTTTATTTTTCAATTTCTTGTTAAGCTGCTCATTAAAAATCAGGAAATTGGGACAACATTTATTTGATCTGTTATGACAAAGCTAATTCCATGGGAATCCACTTTTTAGGTGCATTGAGAAAGAATTCATGCATATACAAGTCTCCCACCTGAACTTTCATATCTACATAGATATCACTTTGCACAACTCGTAGAGCTGACCATAAGAGATCATGCTCTCGAAGGTTGTTTGGTGGCACAAACGAAGTATTTTATTTTCTAATTTCTTGTTAAGCTACTCATTTTAAAATCAGGAAATTGGGACAACATTCATTTGAATCAGCTTTTGATGAAATTTGAGAAATTGAGCGTATAAATTTGTGTTCAAACCTCATCAACTTTTGCAAATTGGGTGTTTTTTTTATGTGACCCGTACCTGGNTTGGGTACATTAAAGAATCATTTGTATATTGTGAGCCTTTTAAGATTCTAATAACATATGCACTAGATGAAATCATGTATTCCAAGTAATATTATTGAAACTGTTTTAAATATTTGTTAAAAAAGGGGCTTTTACATACATAGCTCCCAAAACTGTTTTATTTACCTATCTCACACATAAATTTTGATAATTACGAACATCATATCATATGAAAGTAACAGTCATTATTACATTTTAATAGTCAAATTCATCTTTTCATCAACATGTAAACTGCTAAGTGTGAAAGTGAAAGTTTAGGTGTGAGCTATCTAAATCCGATAGAGTTA
>JXCR01106863.1:7352-22356 GCA_002079205.1 Phalaenopsis hybrid cultivar | reverse complement strand
TATATATATATATATATATATATATATATATATATATATATATATATATATATATATATATATATATATATAAGTTGAGCAGTGAAGTCAAAGGTAGTGGGGGAACCTAATTTACTTCCACTGTAAGAACAAAAGCTGAATCAATAATTCGCAACATACAAAAAGTGATCTAGAACAAATTGAAGCATAATTTCACGGACTAAGGGCCCGTTTGGTTGGGCGGCTTCCCTGCGGCGCGGCACCGCCCCACATNGATAGGGATCAAGTGAAATAAGCGGAAGTTGAGCAGTGAAGTCAGAGGTAGTGGGGGAACCTAATTTACTTCGACTGTAAGAACGAAAGCTGAATCAATAATTCGCAACATACAAAAAGTGATCTAGAAGAAATTGAAGCATATTGTCACGGACTAAGGGCCCGTTTGGTTGGGCGGCTTCCCTACGGCGCGGCACTGCCCTTGCGGTACCGAGCGAAAGCCGAGCGAAAGAAATCTTATGGATTTTTTTTTTTGGCGTTTGTTTCGGCGAGCCTGCCGCCGCTTCCCGCGGTACCGAGCGAAAGCCGAGCAGCCAGGTAAGAGCCGCTGCCCAGCTTTTCGAACACATTTTTTACCCACTTGCCACTTTGCCATAGAATGCGAGATTTCAAAGAGGCCACGAGCTTCTTCCCTTCCCGTCCTCGTCTCCGGCCGGTGACCGTTCCTGTGCGTCTCTTTTCCTCATCTTCTCTTCCTCTTCTCGTGATTTACTCATAACAAAGGTATGAAACATATTTCTCATCTTATTTCCTGTTCGCGTAAGAGTTTCCTTAGATCTGGAAGTTGGTTTATCGCATAGGTTAGACATGAAAAAGATTAGTTCGTGGCCCTATTTTAGCTATCCCGTTAGATTTGGGGTTATGCTGGAAGGAATATTTGTGGTTCCTCTGTGCTTCCAGTTAGAGTATCTTTTACTTTTTGGTTGCTTTGTGAAGCTGCCCTTGCGGTGTTTCGGCTATGCACAATTTTGTTGGGTGTTCCGGTTCCAGATTATCTGTAATTCCNGCTTCCAGTTAGAGTATCTTTTACTTTTTGGTTGCTTTGTGAAGCTGCCCTTGCGGTGTTTCGGCTATGCACGATTTTGTTGGGTGTTCCGGTTCCAGATTATTTGTAATTCAAAAAAAAAAAAAACTTTTTAATGTTTATATTGGAAGGGTTTAGGGTTCAATACCGTGTTGTATCTTTGTGATTAATGTGATAGCTTAAAATTAGCATCATGGTTATTGGTAATGGAGGAAATGACAAAATGGATGTAGTTTCNTTAATGTTTATATTGGAAGGGTTTAGGGTTCAATACCGTGTTGTATCTTTGTGATTAATGTGATAGCTGAAAATTAGCATCATGGTTATTGGTAATGGAGGAAATGACAAAATGGATGTATTTTCATTTATCACCACCTGTTTCTTTATCTGTTATTGTTAGGTGTTTTATGTCGTTGGCTAAAAATAATGGATTGCTAGTGGTAGCTTGTTTTGGTATATGACTACTTGTTTCATTGTCATGGGGATTGATAATGAAGGTATTGACAAATTTGGATTGATGTTTCCACATAGAAGTATATATTCATTGGGGAATATTTCTTATTAGCTCCCTATCTCTTTAGAAGTAAATATCTAAGTGGGGAATATTTCTCTGAAGCTATCAAAAAATATCTTAAAGATTGAACATTTTGAAATATAAGTTGATGGTATGTTGGGATAAATGTGTTGATCCCCTTTATCCTTTTCGTGGAGCTACATGGAAAACCTTAGTTTACTTGGGGCAAATGGAAGAAAAAAAAATTGATAAAAAAGTAATGGTATGGTGTGTAGTGAAATTGGATTGTATGAATGAAAGTTCGAAAATATTTGCTTTTAAGTTCTTTCATTTTTTTTATTATGTGAATTCATAAAATATTGTCCGTAAGCTATGTGTGTTAACTTTTATTTCTAATAAAGAGCTCAGATTCTTTCCCTGTGGATGTAGGTCAATTCGATCGAACCATGTTAATTATTGTGACATTCTTCTACCGTTATTAATGTTATTTATTATTCAAGTTTATTTCATTAAAGTGGATAACAAGTTTCTAAATCGTGTCAATAATCTTTTCCAAAGTTCATCTTTATCGTAGTAGTAAGATGACAAATAAAAGTAAAGAGCTTGGTACACCTGCACTGTGCGAGAAAGACAAAAAATAAATTTTGCGACCTTTGTCTAAAAGAAATTGAAATGGATNAATGAAAGTTCGAAAATATTTGCTTTTAAGTTCTTTCATTTTTTTTATTATGTGAATTCATAAAATATTGTCTGTAAGCTATGTGTGTTAACTTTTATTTCTAATAAAGAGCTCAGATTCTTTCCCTGTGGATATAGGTCAATTCGATCGAACCATGTTAATTATTGTGACATTCTTCTACCGTTATTAATGTTATTTATTATTCAAGTTTATTTCATTAAAGTGGATAACAAGTTTCTAAATCGTGTCAATAATCTTTTCCAAAGTTCATCTTTATCGTAGTAGTAAGATGACAAATAAAAGTAAAGAGCTTGGTACACCTGCACTGTGCGAGAAAGACAAAAAATAAATTTTGCGACCTTTGTCTAAAAGAAATTGAAATGGACAATAAACCTACTACCTTCTTTAATAAAAAGGGGTGACAAAATATTATAAAAAATTTTAAAGAACGTACTAGAAGAGAGTACGACAGGCTACAGCTAAAGAACAAATGAGATCAACTTTAAAAAAATTGGAAATTTTGGAAAGATTTGAAAAGAGGATCCATGGGCTTGGGTTGGGATCCGTTCAAGCGAACAATTGACGCTCCGGAGGAGTGGTGGACAGAAAGGCTTGCGGTAATACATTTTACATTCCCTATAATTTATGTCAGATAATTCATTTCAGTAATATGCTTTACATGCTTTTATTCAGGTGGTGTCAGGAGCGAAGAAATTCAAAGTCGCTGGTATAGAGCCAGAGTTGGAGGAGAAATTGGACCAAATGTTTAGTGGGGTGGTTGCAACAGGAAAATATGCTTGCACTCCAAGAGAGACTGGATTTCGTTGCACCCCTAAAAATATTGTTGTTAGTTTATCTGCTGATTCACCCAATTTCCAAAGCCAATATATTTCTGAAATCTAGTCCACGAATCGTTCGAAACGTGCTCGTGTGATGAGTAAAAAAAGACTGGAGCATCTTCTATCAGGAACAGNCTAGTCCACGAATCGTTCGAAACGTGCTCGTGTGATGAGTAAAAAAAGACTGGAGCATCTTCTATCAGGAACCGGATATCATATTTGATGGACTCTTCCAATGGCGCCCCTCATAAAGTTCAGAAGCTTTCTATTAACGAAGTTATTAAAATCTTAGAAGATGATATTGAGATTGCAAAGGATGTAGATCTCTTCTACTTTGCTGTGGAGTTGCTTCAAGATTTCGTCCAAAGAGATTTCTTCACTGCAATTGCAAAAGAACGACAGGTGGCGTATCTACGTCATTTCTATGCCAATAGGAGAAATGATGGCATATATGCTTAGCTTGCTATTTAGAGACAATTTGTGGCATTGCTTGTTGTTTTAGAACTCCTAATTTGCTTCGAGACAATCTTGTTGAGATGTGCTTGACATTTGAATTTCACTGGCGACATATTATTTAGCTTCTTTAAAATCCTTATATTTTATTCCATTACATTTGTTGACATATTATGTTTTCTTAGTGCTACTTCATACATATATATAATGTTTGTGTGGTTATTTGGTACAAATTTTAATAAGTCATAATCCCACGTTTGGGGTTACATGTACAGTTAACAAGGGCATGGACCCGAAACAAGAACGACATCGAAGGAGAACTGCAACAATTAACTTGGTTAGAGAACTAAGGCCTTCTAGGTACTTCTGTTACAGAGAAAGTTCTAATGTTTTGAGTTCTGTTTGGTATTGAGGTGTTTGATATTTCAATTTCTTGCTAAGCTGCTAAAAAAATTCAATTTTAGGTGCAAAGTTAATTCAATGGGAATCCACTTTTTAGGTGCATTGAGAAAGAAATCATGCATTTATAAGTCTAACACGTGAACTTTCGTATCTACAAACATATAACTTTGCACAACTCATAGAGCTGACCAGAAGAGATCGTGCTCTCGAAGGTTGTTTGGTGGCAAGAATGAAGTTGTTTATTTTTCAATTTCTTGTTAAGCTGCTCATTAAAAATCAGGAAATTGGGACAACATTTATTTGATCTGTTATGACAAAGCTAATTCCATGGGAATCCACTTTTTAGGTGCATTGAGAAAGAATTCATGCATATACAAGTCTCCCACCTGAACTTTCATATCTACATAGATATCACTTTGCACAACTCGTAGAGCTGACCATAAGAGATCATGCTCTCGAAGGTTGTTTGGTGGCACAAACGAAGTATTTTATTTTCTAATTTCTTGTTAAGCTACTCATTTTAAAATCAGGAAATTGGGACAACATTCATTTGAATCAGCTTTTGATGAAATTTGAGAAATTGAGCGTATAAATTTGTGTTCAAACCTCATCAACTTTTGCAAATTGGGTGTTTTTTTTATGTGACCCGTACCTGGAAGCATTTGGTGTAATGTCTATGTAATGTTTCTTTAAAGTATATATATAGTTGCATTTGGTATTTTCTCTATCACACCTATACTGTCATGTTTTGCCTTGCAATAAATTCAGATAAATGTAAAGTCTAGTATACATTATTATGTCTTTGAGTACATCATGTAAGTAGGATAGCTGAGAACCCTTTGCTTGGATATGCTATGCTTCAATTCCCAAATCAGTATCTTTGAGTACATCATGGAATCATATTTTTAGGGGCATTTTTCTTTGTGCATTTACATATATATCACTTGAATTTTATATATTACTCCACTGATTTAGCTCAATAGAAGAGATGATGCTCTCCAAGGTTATTTGGTGGCAAGAGTTATCATGATTTTTTAAAATTTCTTGTTAAGCTGATCAAAAGAATTCAGGTATTTGTGACAGCATGCATTTCTTCTGTTCTGCACAACTAATCCCACAAAATCATATTTTTAGGGGCATTTACAATCATATCATGCTTGTTTGCATTTCTTATCCACTAAAGCTTGTTTGCATGCAATTTATTTCAATTTTATGTAAATCTATGGAGTAAGACATTGCTGGGAGTTTGGATTCTGGTGAGACACTCTAGGATGACTTAAACTTTTAAGCAACCATTGTTGCCATTACCAAGGAAAGCTGATCTCTTTAAAATGCAATTAATATTGAATTCAGTCCAATGAGGATGTTTTGAAACCTGTAAACATGAAGTGCAATGAACTTCAGGCTGATTTGGAAACCTGTAAGCATTAACTGTCTATGAAGTCTGCTCCTTTTATACATGTTGCTGCAATTTGAATGAAAACCTGTAAACATGTTGCTGCGATTTCTACCATTGGGAAAGTCTATGATTGCAAGGGTAAAAATTGAACTTCTATCTTCTAACACCTGAACTTTCATATATAAATACATAGACATTTGCTCAACTCATTCAGCTAACCAGTAGAGATCATGCTCTCGAAGGTTGTTTGGTGGCAAGAATGAAACGAGATTTATAATTTCTTGTCAAGCTCCTCAAAAGAATTTAGGGAATTGGGACAACACGCCTTTGTTCTGTTATGACAAAGCTATTTAGAAGGCATCATTTTATTTTTTTCAACAGGAAAGGAATATGTTGTAAATATATTTGGAGAAATTGTTGAGTGTAAGCGATGTATATTTTTGTTTTATTACAGCAATGAATACACATGATTCCTTTCTCGTGGATGTAGGTTCGCATGACTGAACCACGTTATTTGTCTTTATTGGTTTATTTAATTTATTTTATTTAGTCGCTGTAAATCGAAATGCATACTTCAATGTATATCTCTATCGTACTAATAAAATGGATCATTTACAAATAAAGATCTTGTTACAACTGTAATGTTATTTCCTATTTTGTTGCACTCAGGACAAGAAGAGCTCATGGATTTCCGGGACATCCCGACGAACGCTTTGTTACTGTGGCCTTGAACCCTCACTAATGATGTCACGCCAACAACACAACTACAGGAGGAAGTTCTATACTTGCCCACGGAGCATCGTCGAACAGTGCAAAATCTTCCGTTGGGCAGACGCTTCAATTGATTCCCCAGATGATGTTGATTGAGAATGGAGAACATCACTTGAGCAAAGTCTGACACGGGAGCTACATCGTGTTAATGTTAAGAATAATATAATTATCTTACTAATTGTGATTGTAATAGTTTTAAAGTTTTTTTTGCTCTCCTAATGCTATCGGTTCCTTGAGATGTGTTTATGTAATTCTGCACTGTTATCGTTGAAGTTTGGGATTAACAGAAGTCTTGTAACCCCATGAAATCTTTTGTTATGTAAACGATGAATTTTTATTGTGATATATAACAGAAATAAGTACTTCAACTTGCAGTTTTTTTTAGCAATA
The DNA here is from genome assembly GCA_002079205.1 of Phalaenopsis hybrid cultivar. Lineage (NCBI taxonomy): Eukaryota > Viridiplantae > Streptophyta > Magnoliopsida > Asparagales > Orchidaceae > Phalaenopsis > Phalaenopsis hybrid cultivar. Next base: position 15,852 of record JXCR01106863.1, on the reverse strand, counting down.
TTTATGTTTACATATCCATGACCTAAATGAAAAATTAATGTATTTGTGTTTAGACCATCAAATATTGATATTTATAACTGATATAGATATTCATAACTTTTTATATGTTATATTAGTTATGAATGACAGTGTATTTAAACTTGTGGAAAAAAAATTGAGCACACATCCCTTTAATTGATTTTCTTTTAAGTTACCGTCAATATTTGATGAAAAATAGTTAAATAGATTAGTTTATTTATGATATGTTAAATACTAAATGGAAATATATTTTTAAAACAATCGTGCCACCAAATATAGCATTCCTATAATAAGTCTTTTATTTCACATTCTCACATATCTAACAAGTAAATATTTTAAAATATATAAGCAATCCTATAAATTTATTACATAACTATTAATAACTAATTACCGAATAATATAATTTATTACATAATTAACATGTTGAAGTTTTACTAATTTATTACATAATAAATTTTGTTTTTGGAGTTTAAAAAATTTCACTGTTACATTCATCTTTTAAACATTTTAACAAACAAGTGCAGAATTGTCATTTTTCCAAAAACAGCAGCTTTGCAGCTTTCATGCAGTTGTACCAAATAGACAGTCAGCTTCGCCGCAGCAGCTTCCTGGGACAGTGCAGCTGTAGCTGCGCCAAACAGACCCCAACTTATCTCAAGTCATCCATGCGGCTTTAACACTCTTCCTCGACACTAAATCAACCCAACCCTCGCAACTCTTGAACTTGTAAGCACACAACAAAGAAGAATAGGGAATAGTATTTGAGAAAGAAAACACTTCACTAAGAAAGAGAGATTACAAAACTTGAATACTTGGAACATTCGATAGTTACAATAAGGGAAATGACTCCTATTTATAATCCCCTTCAAGCTCAAGAGAATATTCTAGAGTAACCTAATTTCTTGAGAATTTTACACCATTCTTTTATTTAGATTCATGACCCTAAATCCTTCTAGGTTATTCTTGAATTATCCCTCGAGAATTTCCTTCTGCCATTCTCTAGAATGAGGAGGAATCTTCTCGAGTTATATGAATTTCTCTCATCCATATGGTCTTCTCTAGAATCTTCCATCCCATGGTATGTCTTGCCAATTTCTAGAAGACGGCGGAGTGTGACAATATGCTGTAAATGGGACCAATACAAACACAGTTGCCTCATATGCGGTTTTAAGCAAAACATATTCCATGCAGGATAAGCTAAAAAAAAAATACCACCATTCCATCTGGACTCTAGTTAAAAGACATTCGAACAATCACATAACTAAAAAATTTTTTTTTATTCAGCATGATCTAATGACCATAATTGCTTCTCTTTTAGAAATCTGAATTTATCTGAAATTTCACCTGAAATACTTCAGTTAGTGGCCAAAATCTTGAAATTAAAAATATTAATACATTTTGGATTGATTTCAATAAATACCAAACTAAAAAAACTCAAAATCATGCTTCAATCCACAGCGTTTGGACTAAAGTTTTACTTGCAAATTTAAAGCTTATTCTCGTTTAAAAAATAACAAAATAGATCAACAATGGAGAAATAAGACGACCCTGGACAGTCTGCTTGCTGTTAAATATAAATTGATAACAAGTGGTGTGGTTGAAGAATAATACCATGGGAAATAAACTCAATAGAGAACAAATCCCACTAGCTACAAACCGCTTCAACTGCCAAAGATTTAGTCATTCCAGGGCAGAAAACTTTAGAAAAGTCACCTTCCAAGAAGGGGATGGTGCACTGTGTCTTTTGCAGACAAACCTGCCACAATTATAAATGTAGAAATCAGATAAGAGGAAGCAATAGTGTAAACTTGTTATTATAAGTTACCAAGCAATTTGAGGTGTTGTTTATCATATGTAGATTGCTTTAATTGGTGTCTCTTGCTCTGAGAATAAGGTTACTGAAAACATGTAGGAATGACTAATTCACAAAGCAGCGCATGAAACGACTTGGTTCAATCTCAAACCATTCTTGTTCAGGTTGGACAATCAAATCAGGATTGTAACCATATTTTATTTAAAATGTAGTTACTAATATCAAACCAAAGTTTCTCTGATCTAAAATTGACAGTTTCGATCAATTTATAAGATTACATGCATGCTTATATAAATTCATGCGTCTATAGATACAATATTTAGAGGCAGAATAGAGTGCATATTTGCGAGCATGCATTTTCAATCTAAGCTTGAAATATTTGATAGAATCCAAAGTTACTCCAACTTGATCAGGCCAAAATTCAACCGAGTTTTATGACAATTGAGCAAAACATATAGGGTTAAATTGTAACCATTATATTGATGCAGTGATTAGTACTTTCTTTGTGCTTCACATATTGATAAGCTGATTTGTTGAGAAAAAATACCTTGCAACATGAAACAAGATTAATATCAAAACTTTTGTGTATTGAACAGAAACGTTTTACCCTTTCAACGATAAGAGCAGAAGCGGGATGATGACATATTCCTTGTTGATAGGATCCACATACACCACTTGGATTTCCGTAGCTGGCAAACCTTATAGAGGAAATAGAGGTGCTTGCAGGGCAGGCTAAATGGAGAGTTGCTCTGCCATCACTTGTGGACCTGATTGCATTTTCCCAATTTTCCAGGTCTACAAAAGGATAATCCTCAGATACAAAACTGCATATATTGGAGACCCGCCGTCTTGAGAATGTAATTTTTGTAGGATCTCCGCCTTTTTCTTCAAAAATAACAAGAACATTACCAGTAGGGTTGAACCAAGATAGAGGGACATGGTACCTGATGAGAAATTAAAAAAAAATAAACAAAAAAAGGTTGTATAAATTGGCGTTAGATAGTTTGGGTAGAAGTTTAATAGAGACGTCTAAGCAAAAGAGGTGTTTACATGCATACCACATAATTTTTATATATTTACATATCTAAAATCTAAACTTAGATATTTAATTATATAACAGCTTAATGTTTCAATCACATCAAAATATATGCATGAACACATGTATTTCACTTAAGAAAAGTTATGATTGATATTAGTTTTGAAGTGATTTAAAGATGAGTGTTGTATAACTAATCTAGATAGTCGATATGTATGTAAATCCTCCTACTCAAAATCAGGGATGATATGGCTAATACTAGAAATTTTAAATTCTGAAATCATTAATAGATTCAAAAGATTGTTAAAGAAAAGGAGAACAATAGCTCATTCTCTCATTCTAACAAGAAGTAATACAATATTAGAGCCTATGTTGCGATTGTATGATAAAAAAGCAAAGAAATAAACGATGTCATAACCAACATGATAAAGGAAGAAACATGAAATTAATATAATTATTTACAATGATTTAAGGAATGAATGCAGCAAATAATTATTTCCCACATCAAGAGAAAAGCCGGCAGATAGCAGATAGCAGATGACAGGATAACTGGCAAGTTGTAAAGCCGATGGAGGAGCAGTTAGCAGGAAGCTAGGACAGGAGTCGTTGGAAAAAGATGGTGATCATTCATACTTGAAAATCAGACTATCAAGTTGTAATTGGTTAGGAACTTTAGTAAAGATATCCTCAGTTTGCTGTTTTACTAGATTGTATCTAATTTGAATCATTTCTTATTTAATTTTTCCCTTTATTAAATCTCTATTAATCTCAGTGCGCTTAGTTTTATGCTTGGTTCGATCATGGTGAAAAGAATTCTTAGTAATGCAAATGGTAGCTTGATTGACACACCTCATTATCAAAAATTCCAAGTGAAAATTTGTAATTTACTAAGGATCTCTCAGCCACACACCTTCACAAATTACATTGGCCATCGACCAAAATTCGACCTCAATACCACTCAGAGCAACAATAGTTTAATTTTTATTTCATCACTTGACTTAATATCTCTAAATAAATGAGCAATAATCATATATTGTCTCACAACCAATTTTGAAAAATCAGATGAAAACTTTGGCAATTTTAAAATATACCACAAATTATGAATGAATATTTGCATAAATTGTATGAAAGCAAACTTAATTTATCTCTTTAGATACCTATGATTTTACTATGTTATGAATTTGAAGAATATGTCTATGAAATCATTGGTTTATAGGTATTCGTTTACTCTGATTCATGCGTATGACATATGAAATGCCTATTATGAAAATTGTTTACAGGGATTATGATTTATGAAATATCGTAAGTGAATTTATAGGTATGCTATCATATGAATACTTGTTAATATGGATGATTGGGAACGATGAAATTCCCTACCCTTGGCATTCAGACGGAGACGAAACTCCGAGAACCGTTGAGATCAGACGATGATGAAATGTAGGGAACCATTAATATCATATAGACTATTGATAACTACTATGTTGGTAGAGACCCCATTTTTATTAATGGTTGATGTAACCTCTGGACTAGGTGACAACCTAATGACATGTTATGATATGAAAATATATGAGGCTTATACAATTACAAGTGATATTCTTATGATCAGATTGATGATTCTTATGAATATGTTTATGATTACACATGAATGGATAAAATAAATGTTTTATAAAACAATCATAATTTCCGACCTTACATGCCTTTTCTTTTATATGTTTTATATGTTGTTGTATGTGTTGTAGACATGTACATGAGTTACATATGAGTATGCACATTGTTCCAAAAGTAATCCGCGACCGACTTAACCAGATCTGAACTGGGGGTAACCTGAACCTCCCCGCATGGTGTGGCGCTAGTAGTAAGGTATCAACCGTGATATCCTGAAATGCCCTCTGTCGTACCTATCCCTTGTCTTGAGCTGATGTCTCACTCCTATAATCCCCTGTCATCACCAAAACAGGTCCCACCGACGCTGCTCTACTGACAAGCGAGCCTGTAATCTTGTGTTTCACCGAAGGAAGGACTATGCACTTCCCATCCTTAGTGAAAGAATACGTGTTTCTGAATCCGTCATGCTGAGTCCACTGATCAAATTATCATGGTCTCCCCAAAAAAAGGTGGAAGGCATTTATGGGGACCACGTCGCACCACACCTGATTTTGCAGCTGGCTCTCGATCTAAAACTCACTAAGCACCTTCAGTTAATGTTGACCCTGTTCTTCTTCAACCACATTGGAGAACATGGTTGGGCGTGCCTCTGAGTAATAAGTCTCAATTTCTCTACCATCTATGTAGATGTCATAATCTTACTGCTCTCTCCATCGATGATGAGACTGCATACCTTCTCGTTCATGGTGCAACTGATGTAGAATATATTGTGATTAAGCCACTGCAAATCCCTCGTATCCTCGATTTGTAGAACCCGTTAAACCACGAGTGTCATTCCTTCATCCGGTGGCAGATGATACAACTCATCCTGTTCTTCTATTTCTCCTTGTCGCTAACCTCCTTCAGTGCGCCCTGCTCAGCAAAGGATAAAACTCTGCTCGTCGAGCAGCTAGAGAAAATATGCCCAAATTTGTGGCATTTGAAGCATTGTCTATCTGAGACTGTAGTAGTCGTGCCACACTTCACGGACTTTTTCTCACTGGGGGTTGCTCTATCCTTATCCAAACCAAATTTCTAAACTCCCTAAGGTGTGCTCTTGTGGGTGTCTCCAACTGTGCGTGGCTGCTTGATCTGGTTCTACTACCTTTCCACTTTTAATGCTAAGGTCTGGACATCTCTAAGTGACCAATAAGACTACAACTATATCACATTGCTAAAAACGGGCTTCAGGCCCCCAGGGCACTGGGTTATAGTGTGCTCCTCCAGCTCGTTCGACTCGCATTTCATCTATTGTAAGTGGTCGAACTAAGTTGTAAACTCGTCCACCGAAAGGTCTCGCTGTTGCAGGTGGAGCTTCAGAAACAAGTCCCGACACTAATGAGGTGGAATATACTTCTTTTGCATTGTTTTTTTTTCATCTTCTCCCAATTGGTAATCTTATTGTTGCCACCTCTTTTTCTCTACCACTGTAAGTTCTCACACCACAAAGAGGCGCTGTTTTTCAACTTGATAGCATTTAATTTTACCCGTTTATCCTCTGACACATCTNCTGGGTTATAGTGTGCTCCTCCAGCTCGTTCGACTCGCATTTCATCTATTGTAAGTGGTCGAACTAAGTTGTGAACTCGTCCACCGAAAGGTCTCGCTGTTGCAGGTGGAGCTTCAGAAACAAGTCCTGTCACTAATGAGGTGGAATATACTTCTTTTGCATTGTTTTTTTTTCATCTCCCAATTGGTAATCTTATTGTTTCCACCTCTTTTTCTCTACCACTGTAAGTTCTCACATTACAAAGAGGCGCTGTATTTCAACTTGATAGCAGTTAATTTTACCCGTTTATCCTCTGACACATCATTATACTCGAAGAAAAATTCAACAAATTGTAGCCAATCAATAAATTTATTTGGACCCTTACCACCCTAAAACTCTAGTAGATCCACTTTGATTTCATAGTCTTTATGTTCTCGAACTGATGTCTCCTCTCTAGGCCTCCTTTAATATTGGATTTTGAAACATCATGGCCTTTTATCTTCATCACTGAAATTCTCTCTATGGAAGGGGCTAAAATTTTTGTCTATTTCTGCTCTTCTAATATCTCTGTCACCATTGAGGGTAAGTCTCTCCTGGGTGTCAACCTCAATGTTTGTCAATCTCCGCTAAAGTCGGCGGATCTCTAGCTGCATCTCTTCCCGGGTAGGCTCGGACATGCATCTTCTTGGTAGCATGGTTAGGGTTTGGAGTGGGAGGTTAGAGAGAGCGAAAAAAATGATTTATGGTTTTGTAAAAGTTTTGGCTATAGTTTCGTAATAGCAAAGACAATTTTTGGTGGAGCGGTAAGGTAGATATTAGGAAACCCTAGGATATGACTAGAGCTAGGCAACTATGATAGTNTCTTCTTGGTAGCATGGTTAGGGTTTGGAGTGGGAGGTTAGAGAGAGCGAAAAAAATGATTTATGGTTTTGTCAAAGTTTTGGCTATAGTTTCGTAATAGCAAAGACAATTTTTGGTGGAGGGGTAAGGTAGATATTAGGAAACCCTAGGATATGACTAGAGCTAGGCAACTATGATAGCAATTGATACCGGAGTTAACACAAACCACAATAGAAATGAAATATTATAATTATTTAAATTCTAATAGCTTACAACAACGACTCTTCAAACAACAAAAAAAAAAGACAACAAACATAAATAACACATTAAGACGATGACGAGGGGTATGTGCGACGACTGGAAATAGGTGGGAGGGCTGGTTGGAGCTGCAGCAGTAACTGGCTGTGCCGGAGGGGATTCCGACAGCAGTGGGATGGGCTGAAGTTACATTGCAGTGAAGGCTGGCTGGACAGCAGCCTGTAGTTGGCTGACAGCAGGGGATTCGAGGAAGTGGCCTACTGCAACAAGTGGGAACGGACAGGGAGCTACTTTAGCAGGTAGTGGGGGTGAGGGAGGAGGCTACGATAACTAGTGTGGGAGGGGTGAGGTGTTGCGGTGGCAGGTCGTAGGGTAGAGTGGATTATGGCAGCAGGTTGGAGCAAACGGTAGTGGAGGCAGTGAGCAAGTGATTGGAGATAAGGAAGGATAAATATCCCAGTGGGAGCGAGTTATAGCCGGAGGACCCTCAAACATTTGAAGATGATCACCACCTTGAGCGAGTTACAACTAGAGCACCTTCTCGCCTTCGGATACAAGCCTATAAAGAAAAGCAGCCGCTGACGGTAAGCTGGACAGAATTCTCAAACACAAAAATCTGAACCATAAGCAAACAAACCACACATATATAATAGCTAATAGATAAAATAAGAAGGGGAGGCCCTCCTCTTTGGGCAACAACAAGAAAATGAAGAGGAGAAGGTGGCAAAGGAAGAAGGTGGGGGGGATGGACCGGGATCTATCCTGGCCGGTCTAGCCAGCCATCCAACAAGCCGGTTCAGCATGCCTCCAAAGCCCCGCGTCAATCAGACCATAGACAGACTGATAAAAAATGAAAAATATTAATCAAATTTATTGAATTATTTAAATTGAAGAATGAATACAAGAAAGAATTTCTTTCCTCAACAATAGACAAGTTGGCAGACAGTAAATGGAGAAGTGGCAGTTGGCGGCTTCAAGGCTAGTAGAAGCAACAACTGGCAATCCTGCAGGCTACAAACAGGCTGAGGCACAGCCGGTGGGCTACAGCTGGCACATTACATGCTAACAGGTTACTCGAGTGTTTGAATTGTTGTAATTGTGCAAAATAGCAGTTGGAGAGAATCTTGAATTGATAGCGCTTTAATTGGAGTGGAGTGTCTGGAAGTGCTTCATGTGGAGCGAAAACTTTCAGGACCCCTAAACTGACTTCAAAATTTTGACAAAGACATTATAAAAGAAAAGCCAATAAAAAAAGGTAGAAGAAACAGCATAAAACTCAGAAAAGAGAGGAAAACAAAGGTTCTATCTGGAGGAACCAAAATAAATTTATGACAGTTGAATGAAAGTTCAACCTTAGGTAATTTCCCTTCACCTAATTTATTTTTAGCGAAGCATTGAGAAA